>OMOT01068161.1:0-16386 GCA_900312575.1 Acanthochaenus luetkenii | reverse complement strand
GTAAGGAACAACAGAAGAGCAACTCTTCCTCAGGTGACTGAGAATGTCAATGCAGAACATGATCAGACCGCATCAGCACAAACAGTCCGTCGAGTGATATTATAGAAGGGTTGTAGTTCATAAACACTCATTACAAAGACCTACGTACATCTGAGAGTTCAGTGGTGCAAAAACCATCTGGTCTACAGAGATGTGGAAACAAGTGATACGGTCAGATGAGTCATCCTTCGCCATGTTCTCCACAAGTGGGCGAGTGCATGTGTGGCGTTCACCAAGACAACGGTACAGGCCTGAATGCTGGACCCCTACGGTGAGGGGGTCCGGTGGCTCATTTTCCTGCCATGGTTTGGGTCCACTTGTCCCCTACGAGGGAAGGGTCACTGCAAAGTTATTCAGAGTGATCACCTTTATCCCATGATGAAACATTGCTACCCTGATGGGGTCTCTTCCAGGACGACACGGGGCACGAGGGGTCACTGAATGATCACTGACTGGTTTGATGAGCATGAACATGACGTGAATCAGATGCTATGGCCTTCAGTCACCAGATCTCAACACAATCAAACACCTATGGGAGACTTTGGACCGACGTGTTAGACGGCGCTTTCCACCATCATCAAAACACCAAATGAGGGAATATCTTTTGGAAGAATGTTGTTCCATCCCTCCAGTAGAGTCCAGACTTGTAGAATCTCTGCCAAGGCACATAGAAGCTGTTCTGGTGGCTTGTGGAGCCCAACACCTTACTAAGACAGTTTTTTTCCTTTAATGTGTCACCCCCGTCTGTATGTACACATACTGTCTCTCTCTCGATTTTTGGTCTAGAGGTAAATACCTAAAAGTGAATACTGAGTATATGGAAAACAGATTATTGTTACTGAAATGTACAGTATGTTTAAGTCTAATATTGAAAGAATACATTGAAAACAAACTGGACAAAAAGGAAAGTAAGCAAATGAATGTTGTGTAATGTGATGATCTATATGATTTTACTGTAAGGTACGTTGAGGACACTGAATATTAGATGGGGATTGAATACTTACAAGAGTAATACATTGAATAAACTGAAAAGGGTAAAAGGAAATTAAGCTACATCTTAGTTATGTAATACCAGCATTATCCAAATCAGGATGTGCTGTGCTATGCTTTACACAGAATGTAGGTGGATGATAACCTATCCGTTTAGTTGGTGGGGGCCCCAGCAGGGCAACGCAACATTTTGGGGGTCCTTGGCATAAAAAAAGTTTGGGAACCCCCGTTTCAAGTCATTGAGGACATCAGATACGTATCAATATCAAGTACGATCAAAGTAATTTCACTGCCATTAAGTTTTGACCATGCTATAGAAAATCAAGAATAAAAGTTCCTTTAAACAGAATGGACTCATGTTCTTCACGTAGCAGCTTAAAATGTTGTGCAAGAACCCATCACGTCACACATTTTACCACTTCCATCATGCTGCCAAACAAATACAGAGGCTGTGCAACAAGTGACACACACACGGACACAATTGTGCGTTAAGTTTTATTTTTAAAATCCAATCCAAGACTCACATTAACAAGTTATATCGTAGCAGTCCTGAACAGACAAATTCAAAGTAGCTTGCAGTAATGACTCATCAAAATACGTTAATAAAATAAAACCTCAGGGAGAGGAGTATAGAAAAAATACAGGAAAGAAAGCTACAGAGAAGACGGCGAGTTCAGCGACTTGGTCCACATACACTGAGCCATCAGAAAGACACTGACTCAACTGTCAAGAGTACACAAGTCTTTCGTCTTAGGCTCGCTGTTGGACATACTGTTGTAAACAGGCAGTAGTAGAATAAATAGAAGATTAGCTCTTACAAGTTTTGGTTTTTGAGATTCACAAGGAGTAGAAAAATGACTTAAGTATGAGGGAGATGGTTCCACTTTCCATAGAGCCCCAATCCGCAATTGTTCCTGTATTAAAAAAATATTGCTGATGCGACGTCCCTCTGGCTATCGGTCAGGGCCTGTGATGTTTGTTCATTTGTGTCCAAGCAGGTACCTGCTGATCCAGGACACATGGCCTGGGTTTCACTGGCAAGCCTTGCTGGGAGGGGGCTCCTTGCTCCTCTCCCCCAAGCACGTCACACCATCTACCTCACCATGCTCTCCACTCACTAACTACTGATTTACTGACCAGCACACCCTATAGTAAAAAGTATTTTTCCAGTTATAGCTTTAGTTTGTTAATACATCTTTGATAATTCCCCCCCCCTCAAATTGTGTCTCCATTTTTTTTGTGGCCAAGACAAAATTGGGGACTCGGCCGGTTAAAATCTGCCCTTAACTTATTCCAACTTTACTTAAAAAGGAAAAAACCCTCAGTATGTGAAAAAAAAAAATCAAGGCTTCCAAACCACATAGTGGCCACAAATTACTACAGGAAGTCTAGCAGATGTCATCAGCTACGATACCACAATTCAATTCATTCATAGAACATGTCCTTGCCCTCAACACAACACATATTTAATAAGTGTGCTCCTTGCCAAAAAAACAAGGCAACGTCACAGGACACACGCCACTAACACCAATTAATCTAACTTTCCAGTTTCACCAAAAAATGCTTACCAAAGGACATGCTTCAACAAAGTTTTGATTTTGACCGGACAAACCCCAATTTGTCATGGCCGGGCTCTTGGCCACAACACAAATGGAGACGCAATTCGAGGGGAAAAAATATCAAAGATGTATTAACAAAGTAAGTTATAAATGGAAAAAGACGTATTGCAATGGGGTGTGTTGGTCAGTAAATCAGTAGTTAGTGAGTGGAGAGTATGGTGAGGTAGATGTTGGATGGTGGGAAAATAAGAAAACAAAAGGCAAACGCCAGAGTATACAAATGAAGTGCTTGAGAGGAGCAAGGACCCCCTCTCAGCAAGGCTTGCAAGACTTTTAGAGGATAGGAAAGGAAACCCAGGCCATGTGTCCTGGATCAGGCTAATAGTTCTCCAGCCCAGCCCACCAGGTACCTGCCTGGACACACACAAGAGCAAAACACACAGACCCCGACAGATAACCAGAAGGCCGTCACACTGATGAAAAAATTATCTCATCTGTCAGATCTCAAAGTACTCCAAAATGAGTTTTGCTCCAATGTTCACAAACACATTACCGGTACATAATTTACAACTTTAACATGACTGTGGTCATGAAGCTGTCAATGAAAGCATGAAACACCCACACACCACACAAAAAAGGCTTCAATCAAATAAATCAAGACATGCACACAATTGTAGTGGGTCTACTGTGACTCAATAAATGTAAATTCTGGATTATAATACAATATAATTATTTCCGTTTCAGTTAGTTTGTAATTCACAGTCATACAGCAACAGTCAAAGGAAAATAAAACAAAAACCAATTATCAGACTTTGCATTGGCTTCAGTGCCACACAAATGGTAAATACACTAACTGCATCATAAGAGGAGCAAGTCACCAACACATCTGTCTAGACGTTCTTTTTAAATACCACAGTCATTTACAATGATCGGTGTGATGACCCTCATACATGCTCAGTAACGTTTGTAATAACCATCTGTTCTGAATCCACCTCATTTAAGAGCAACTCTTGATACCTTCATTCCACGGTGCAAACCGTTTTCAGTCATTCAAATTTGAACAATGCTGCAAAGCCCTACATGTTCAGTGTACAAAGCCATTCCCAAGCTAAGAGAGTTCCACGATCCTGAGACAAAGATGAAAAGTAGATATACAAAACGGTATAAACTATCTGAGCTTTTTCTGAAATAAATACAAATACAAAAAAGTGGGGAAGCGCTTCCCAGAATCTGTGATCCCTAATTGCTTCTGTGTTCCCGTTATTGTAACAGATATGTGAATGCAAAAACTACTCGTTAGCAAAATTGAGCTACACTGTAACCTACAAACTTAACATGCGTTACAGCAGTCAGTTGTATTTCTCGAGAGAAAAAATAAGTAAAGAAAATCTAAAGTGCAAGCACAAATACATACAATTGATGTGTTATTTAAGTGATTCAATGTAACAAATGTTATGTTTTATGCACGTACAGTCTGGTGTGTTTATTTGATAAGGCCTGTCATATGTGGTAGCAAACCATCTCAAGGCCTGACACACTAACACACTTTTGCGTAGTTTAACCTGCACGCTTCACACATCAAAAAGGTCAATAGAGGGAGGGTTCAAACAGGCCACAAAATGTACATTTGAAAACGATGATGTAAAAGGAAAATGTCTACTGTAGACCAGTGATTTTGAGTAGCTTCTGATTGTGACAAGATTGTCTATACATTCTCTTTAATCGTAAAAATTATACATAGATTCAAGGCTATCGGTTCCCATATGAAATCTGCATTTTGTTTCTAAGCAGTCAACTCGGCAATAATAATAGTAATAACATAACAATGAAATGTCCACTATGTTCGAGGAATACAGCACAAAAGAATTGCAATATTATACAAAGGAAAAATAAGGGTAATTTTTTACGATCAGTACAATCTGCAGAGAACATCATATCTTTTGTCATGGCAGTGAAAATAAAACATCATTCATATACGTATATCAACAATTCACAAAATGCCCTGCATTTGGAATATTCAAAGTACATATATAACTATTCAAAAGGATCAATCTTGAGAAGGCTAGAGATGTAAAATATTGCTTCACTGAAAACCATAATGGTTATGGATAAATATGTATGGTCAAGAATCTGATGGAGATGCGACGTTCACATTGCTCACCAACATGACAAACCATCAGCATACAAAATCAGAACCTTGTTTGTTGAAAATCCTGATGTGACATTCATAGTCAACTGAATCAAACCATGAATGAGTACACATCCCAAGTAAGTAACATTTTCTAAAAATGTACTCAACATATTCCAATCTATATTGGGTTTCATTTAATCTGCACAGGAGGCATTGATTTCCCTTTTATATTTAGTTTTCCTTTCAAATCAAACATGGGTGACGTGAACCATGGCAAGCATTTTGAGAATAGTTACAGAATAATCATACTTTTCTAATTTCAGATAGAAAGAAAAAAAACATTCCTTCAATTGTTGGCAAATGACTGAAATGAGCATCATTGCGTACCTTTTCTTAACATCCAAAATCAAGGTCATATCAGATTTGTGACAAGTTTCTTATTTGTATTCTTTAAGTAAAATGGCAATGACACCATGTATGATTTCTAGATTGCAGTGTGTGTAGATTAATGGCATTACACCCCTAGAAGACGAAACAGAAACAGTGTGCTGTGTGTACATCTAACAATAGTGTGACCACCAAGAATTGGGCGAATTACAAAACCTCATGGTAGAGATAGGTATTTAAAAAATAAAAGAAATAAATTCCACTATTTGCCTTATTTGAGCTTTAAGACCTAATCATTTTTTTTTAATTCTATGATTCTTGAAGGGCATGACATGCTGATGGGAAATAATGTCTGCATTCCGATCCCACCATCACTAAAAATACAGGCCCACTCCTGTCGACTTGTCACATGCTGTAAGTCATGCTGTAAGTCAGTGTATTGAGAGCTAATAAAAAGATGCGTACAGTGAAAAATAGTGCCAGAGGTGGTACTTTCCAATTCCAGACTGGACCTTCAAATACAGCTAGGATAGGGAAAGAAAAAGGTGGCAACATAAAACGGTGCTCGGCCCTCTGTTAACACGTGCACTCTGTTGGTGACTAAAAACAGTATATAGTTTCCTCCATACACATGAGCTAACAAAAGCAAGGGAGCCATTTTCATCACACCAGAAACTTGAGCATGGGCGACATCTCAAGGTGACTACTAAGGGGCAAGTCACATCCTTCCAAGATTTGCTCATATCTGGCTTCATATGAAAATAAAAAGATACCAGAATACTACAAATTCCCATGAATCGATTGAGGAATAATAGGCTGAGAAAAAAGATAGAATGGCCTGATTGAAAAATGTAATCGTAATGTAAGGATGAAAGAAAGGAAAATAATATGGCCGTGCCTTTGGAAAACCCATGATCGAACTGAGCCACCAAAACTGAATGTGCTTTTAATGATTACACATTGATATAAAACCATATGTTTTCCCTCCTGAGAGCAATTACGCCACTGAATTGAAAAGGGCAGTTACCAACGTAACCAGGTGATATCAGCAAACTGCATTTTTGGTCCACGTCCTGTGATTTTAGGCATGAGAAAAAAAAGAAAAGACAAAAAAAGAAATAAATAGCTTTGCATTTCCTCACTAGAAAAAAACAACAAAAACTGAGGTTTGTGTGAATGAGGAATGATTCTGTACTGACATCATGTAAAAAGACAACATGCAGTGAATGTCAAAAATAATGACATCACACAAGTTCTATTTTCATTGTTGTTACTGAACCCTGAGCTAAATCAAATATGATATTGTATATATAACAGGCTCATATCAATTATAACCATCTACTTCCACAGACCTGAGCACACCTCAAGTTTGACTTGTGAAGCTAAATGCTACAAGTGGTCAAACAATTGTCACTGGTGCTCTCCGGCCTTCTTCAGACACCCTCAATACTGCTCAAAGTAATGTATGAGCCCATGCATTTTACTTATACTTTCAGTTGAAAAGGCAGCTACCATTAAAATTAGAAATAAGTAAAAGGTACAAATAAAAGTAGAGAATGAACCACTGATTTCACTAGAAACAAGTTCACTTCATAGATTAGGGCTAGTTTCTTTTCTGCTTCCCTCTTTTTGAAAACATGCTCAGTGAGTACCATGTTGGAGAAAAACAATTGTAAAAAATAAAATAAAGAAGGAAATAAAGTTCACTGCCCGCCCGAGGAATTTGAATAAGTGCTCGCCCTTCAAGTATTCAAGCATTTGTATCTGAAACGCCCATTGTTTGGCATCTCAACATTCTTTTACTATGAACAAATAAAAAAAGAATTTAAAACAAAACAAATTCTTACCAGGCTGAAAATAACCTCAAAATGTTAAGGACACAATACTAATTTTAAAAAAGGGGTACGGTAAACTTCATTTTTGTAGTTCTGCTTACTCAAATATAGCCCCCTACTGTTAAAACACTTACACCCACTAACTACCCACCAGCCCTTACATATTCCCTCCACTCTCTCACCAGGAGAGGTGTTCCTTCTTCTCCCACTCCATTTTCATAAACCATTTCAGTTGTGTTTCTTGAGGAGTCCATCTATTGTGCCATCGTGGTCTTTGGGGTTGAAGTCGGGGCAGATACCGTTAGCTGTTTTGGTAGTGGCACTGCCTTGAATGGCGGTGGAGCAGAGGCTGGGCTTAGTCTGGTGGCCGTAGTAGGGACAGCTGTGGAGGCCTGCATTTTGTGTGTACATATACTCCTCAGCAAATTCCGGGTGCTGTTCCACAAAGCTCCTGAACTTGTCTGTGGAAACACCACAAGAGGGCACCAGAGACAAAGGCAACATTAGCCAGAGGCTTACATAATTCGAATTAAAGCTAAAAGTGTCTTGATTTATCTTGATGATAAAGCTCTCAACGATATTTACTGTCTCTTCTGAGATAGGAAAAGGTCAGGAAAGTAGACACAAAATTATGTCAGGAAAGTAGACACAAAATTATGTCAGGAAGTTAAAGATTACAAAGCTCAGAGACAGACGCAATTCAGAAATAATGGTCAGAGTGAAGTGCATGAGTCCTAACTTTTTCTAATTACGCTTTGGAAATCAGATCAGTCTGGGACTGATTGAGTTTGTCTGGGATGATCAAAACATTTGGATTATCCAAAAAGTGTACGTCAGAGCAACTAAATCAAATAGTCAATGTGTGACTGAAATAATTTGGATGAATGATTTGACCAGGAAGGATTTGCTATATGACATCTCTTGTGAAAAGTGGTCTTCCTTGTGCATTGATGGCCAAGGGAATGCTCAAATTAATTGACAGTATTTTGGTCAAAGACTGCCCTGGGGCAGTTTGTTTTGTGAAATTTCTTACCAAATGTGATCTTCCCTGTGTCTTCCACGTCGATGGCAGAGAATAGGCGTGAGACGCTGAGGTGAGTCACTCCTAAAGCTGTCTTCAGGATAATTGTCAGCTCCATCTCTGTGATGGCACCATCCTCCTCTGCCTCAAACATCTGGATGTGATGCGAAGACATGCAGATATTATCTGATTTTGCATTTGGGTATGCAACTCTGCAAGGTTGTCAGATTAAGAGCCAGTGACATCAATTTTATATGGATATCCATCAATTTCTGAACTAATACGACCTGTATTGAATGGGTTTCATGAGCCCTGAGGTTACAACATTTGCTCAAATCAAACAATTTTGGAGGAGTAGGTTTTCATGCAACAGACTGGTTGCCTGATAACCCCTAAATACACCTTCCATCTAACCTTGTAAAACGATAAACTATAAACAAACTTAAGACAATGCCATTATGTTGATTTTTACAATCGTGCGAGGGCACAATTATTTTTGTTATCTTCCCATAATAAAAATGCAAAAGTTACACATTGGATATGTACCAGGAAGTGTACCACACACTAATGTGACCAGAGGAGTTTATCGACCTTCACACAAGTACAATTTGAATGCTGCGCAGAGCAAAATGCAAGACACTGACATTTTTAACTGCAAATTTCATGGTGATCCTAAGCAGCCACAGCCTGCTGGCTAGATAAGTGAGCCTGAAACAGAACATACCTTGAAGGCCAATTTCATCGTTTCCAGAGTTTTGGCAGGTCTGCATACAACAGATAAGGCGATCACATATTCTCTAATATCCATGGAGTTATCTTCATGCTGGAAAAAGGAGAGAAAACACCACATGTTATGAGAGATGAGAAGAGAGGGAGTGAGCAAGTGTTTGTCCTTTAATTTTTGTACCACAAGTGGCTGGGGTGGTCCCTATTTGGGTTGAGTACAGGTTGAAGCAATAAATCTGTTATATTATTGGACACTATATTGCATCCACATCCCTCAATTAATACAGAGGAAACAATGGTGTGCATAGTTTCAGAAAAGCACCTGGTACTCAGTCTCTATCGTGTTTCTATAAAAGTATAAGTTTTTTTCAATATATAGCCTATTCCATGTGTAGCTTATTCAAACAATGTTATGCTTTGTGGAGACATTTCTCTCATAACCACTAATGTGAACCTACAGTGTTATCCCAGATATTTTTATTTTAAATGTTATGGCTATCATGTCTGCCACTGAAAAATGTCCTCAGTCCTTGCCTCGTCGAAGAGAGCAAACATATCTTGCAACATGTCTGACACGGGCACATTAAGGTAGTGAGCAAAGTCGTCCAAGCCCAGCTTCTCTCCCTCCAGCTTCCTGGCTCTATTCCCGTACTCCTGCAGAACCTTCTCTGTGTTCCGGGGTTTCAGCCTGGAACAGTGGGGGAAAAAAACCTTGGAGTTAGTTCATATCTTAAGCATAGTAGTGGTAGCTGAGAACATTGTATACAGTAAATACAATCATTCAAAAAACAAGAAGAAAGGGATTGCAAAGATTAAACAAAACATCCATCATGCAACATGTCTACCCCACACAGTAAGTAAGAAGCATACTGTGCCTGCGCTCATCCAAAAACAAGAGGGAAAGGACTGTTAAAATGAAACGAAGCAACTAGGATGCAAATCAGCCTAAACTAGGGACGCACAGCTCAGGTTTTCTCATCCGACTGATCACCCATCGGATTGCCGATTGAAATTATGTATTTTAAGCAGACATTCTACTTACATCATGTAAAAATGCACAGCAAGCATAAATAGTAAAATTCCTATATAGCACTGTGCTTAACATTGCTATCATGGATGCATGACATAGCTGACCTATCCATGTGTAAATAAACCATAGGTTTTATCCAAACATAGTTATTACATGTGCTTGATGACTGAGGTGCTTACTCACTTACTGCCATTGTTAGCGCATTAAACGTTTTCAGTGCAGCAGCATAGACTCTGCCTTCTGTCCAGTATATTAAACTGTTGTAATCTATGATCATAGGCTGTGAAATTCAATACTACAGCAGATGGACGACATGCACACACTACTAGGAAACTTTTTTTTGCGATTGTGCAGTTGAACAGTGATCGGCCAATCACAGATTACCTACTGTATTTAGAATGTTTATCGGCCTACAGCGATCGGTGGTGACCTTTAACAACCAAGCAAAAAACGGGGTTGTCTGAGAAGTCTTGACATAACAAATATATGTGTTTAACTCAATGTCCTACGTTTGTGTGGACATGGTTTAAAGATGGGTGTATTGCTTGGGGAGGTTTGAGTGACTCACCCCAGTCTCCTGACAAGCTTGGCAAACTCCAGCAGACAGGTGTCGACTGGCAGTCTGAGCTGGCCCTCTGCCATGGCCAGCTGGCAGTCTTCAAATGAATAGTCTGTGATGGGTACCCCCAGGGCTCTGAACACAGAGGAGACAATGAGGTGACATGACTCTGCAGATCAATAGAGATGAGTTTAAGGCTTGTAAACTCACAACAAATTGCCACTATACAGGTGCTTTGTTGTGGAGTGTAACATTTGTCCATCCCAGGCCTAACGCAATGAAGCACGGAACATAAGACATATTGAAGAGAGAACGGTGGCTCAGTGGTTAGCACAGACGCCTCACAGCAAGAAGGTCGTGGGTTCAAATCTCGCCTGGCCCTTTCTGTGTGGAGTTTGCATGTTCTCTCCGTGTTCGCGTGAGTTTCCTCCGGGTGCTCCGGTTTCCTCCCACAGCCCAACGACATTCAAATAGATGTGTTTGTGTGTAGTATATGATGTGATGTACTATGTGTATGATGCAATATAAAGCCCTTTGAGGCATGATGTATAAAAGGGCTATATAAATAAAATATGATTGAGAATACAATTATAAAATACAGTATATATATGTTATAAGTATAGTCTGAGAGATTAGACAGCATAAGTGGGATTCAATTGATAGTAGGGTTGGACGGTATCCCAGTATCATCGTATACTGGGATAATTTAAAAAAAATGTTCAAGGTATCATATTCAACAGCATTGATAACATTTATGATCATGGTCATGGTCATGTTTAACAGCTACTCTTGAGGGGAAGGTGAGGGAAATGAAAACAATGCAGATTGCCAAATAGGTGCAGTAGCATTGACGTTTGGCTGTTCTTGGGTTCAAATCAGAATGATAACAGGAAGCCAGATGATTTGGACCAAGTTGTATGCAAGCTTTGCATGAAAAATGTTTTAGCAAAGGATATAAATATAATTATCAAATGCAAAGTGCTTTCCATTGATGTTCAGAGTTGCACAAAAATAAATGTGCAAAAGGCACTGCCTCCGAGTGGGGTTTCAGTAAAGAGGGGAATGCACTGCCCAATTTTCCCACACGGCTTAAGCTGGACAAAGTCAACATATTTCTGTGTGATGTCAGTGATCCATCCAAGCTTGTTTTGACTGATTAGATGCACAAAAAATGTATCGGATCTTTCAAAAACTTCTGCTCTCATTGTGGATTAATCAAAACTATTAGGCTATGGGTATATTAAGCTGCAATTTGCTGTCGAAATTGTGCAATTTATTTTAAAAATGAATTGCCACCTTGCAGTTGTGATGAGGCTATGCTCCTAATATGTGTCAGACTTGATAATTTTCGGAAACAGTCTGATGTTAAGCCCGCTTACTGCTTTTAAGAACATTAAAAATAAAACTGAATCACAACATAGCTACAATTGTCTGACTAAATTTAACATTACTTAATTATTCATGTAGAGCAATAATAAATAATTTCCCTGTAATTCACAACATAAGATATAGGGCAGTCAGGCATGAAAGAATGAATGTGAGTGAAGGCAGGTTTTCAATCTATACCACATCCAGGTGTTGCCATCTACTGGCAGGAGACAATGTAGCAGAAATTGGCATCTATAGTGATACAACCATGATACTATGACTGATTCGCATACCCAAAAACCATACTCTTCTATAGAGCCATCTAGCTTGTGAAATAGTTAGGGAACATTTTGGAATGTACTGCAGTACCTGTGATCTTTCAGCTAAATGGTTTTCAGCCCCCATCACTTACACTACCAGATGATAATAAAAACAAAAACACTGACACAGGGACTTTTGGAAAGGACTAGAAAACTGAGTTCATGATATATTGCAGACGTATTAAAAACCCTAAACTATTCCTGTAATGTAAGCAAGATCACCACATAGCATAGCATTAATTATCCCTAAATGAGAAGTCACTAGTCACTGAGAGCACCCCTAAGGCTCTGAAGAGGAAAATATAGGTACACCAGGATTAAGATTAGGACAACATAAGAAAAGCAGGAAACAGGAGGAGACAAACAGGTTAATAGTGACCTTTGAACAGAGATGAATGGAAGTGTTATGCTCCCCCAAAAATAATATCCTGAAAATCACACCCCAGTATTTAGATATATGAAGTACACAATGTAAGAGAGACCACCCGCAAATGGTTAGTCAGTGATAGGCAACCCCCAGGCTCTGAGAAATATGGACAATACATAAATGAGCCTGAAGATAGTGAGTGGACAGTGCAAGAGAGATCATCCACAAGCAAGTAGTCAGTTTTATAGGGCGGTTTCACACCTGATAGTCCGCTTCCTTGGTTCGCACCAGATGCAATAATTAAACATTGTTTAGTTTTTCAGTTGGTTCACACACCTATTTGTTTGCTCTGGTCCGAATCAATTGATGGGTTAGTGAAGCGAACCAAAATGCAGCTGCACAAGTCACGTGAGAATGTTCATGTCACCCATTGGTCAGATGCATCTGGGGCGGGAGCAATAATGTAGTTCCTGAACTACTCTACAATTTGTCCGAATTTTGTTTGGGACAGTTTGTTTGGACCACATCTCAACAAGGTCTCGGTCCGCTTGTTTGGTCCGCACCCGAGTATTATTGCTGTGTTCTCACCTGCCCAAAAGAACCACACCAGGGGGAGAAACGCACTAGGGTGAAATTCAAGCGGACTTGTAATTGGTCAGTGAGACCCCCAGGCCTCTGAGACAGTACAGGAGAGACAAATATGTAACTTTGAAACTGGAACAATGTAACTCATTCTAATACCGTGGCACTGTAATTGTGTCCCTTGCACTCAATATTTGGCTTGTTGTAAAGTTGGTGCCATATCAGTTTATATCTCATTCATTCTTTGTCACTCCGATTCAGAACATCTGCTAAATGTCTGAAATGTAAAAATGTCACTAGCCCTTTTTCCATAGCAGGATTGAAAGCACTATATTCATTTGGTATGACAACCTACAGTTGTGGTCAAAATTGTACATTTGCAAAGAACATGTCATACCATGGCAGTCTTATGTTTCCAATGACTAGAATGATTGGAAAAAAACAGTCATACATTTTGGTAATTCTAAAAATTATAGTCTTCTGGAAATATGACAGAATCTGCTGGGTCAAAAATATATATATACAGCACCTTGAATTATCAATTTTGGTAATGTAGAAAGTTGTGTCAATCAAATTTGCTTTGTGACCTCTTAACTTTTTGTGAGTGATTATGATTGACTACAGCTGGTGACTCAGACTCCGCCACAAATGCTACAATGGGAAAGTCTAAGAAGCTCAGCGAGGATCTGAAAAAGCAGATCATTGACTTGAACAAGTCAGGAAAGTCACTTGGAGCCATTTCAAAGCAGCTACAAGTCCCAAGATCAACTGTGCAAACAATTGTAAGTCCAAAGTGCATGGCATAGTTGTGTCACTGCCACGATCAGGAAGAAAAAGCAAGCTATCACCTGCTGCTGAGAGAACATTGGTCAGGATGCTCAAGAGTCAACCAAGAACCACCAAAAAGCAAATCTGCGATGAATTAGAAGCTAATGGAACACAGGTATCAGTGTCCACAGTTAAGCGTGTTTTATATATCACCATGGACTGAGAGGCTGCCGTGCAAGAAGGAAGCCCTCGCTCCAGAAGCAGCACCTTAAGGCTCGACTGATGTTTGCTGCTGATCACATGGACAAGGAGTTCTGTGGTCAGATTAAACACAAATTACGGTAAGCTATTTGGCCACAATGACCAGAAATATGTATGGAGGAGACGGTGAGGAGACCTTTAACCCAAAGAACACCATACCTACTGTCAAGCATGGTGGTGGCAGTATTATGCTCTTGTTTTGGCCTGTTTTGCTGCCAGTGGAACTGGTGATTTACAGAAAGTAAATTGAATAATGAAGGAGGATTACCTCCACAAATTCTTCTGGAAAACCTAAGTCAGAAGGTTGGGTCTTGGATGCAGGTGGGTGTTCCAACAGGACAATGACTCCAAACAACTTTAAGGTTTTAGAATGGCCTTACCAAAGTCCTGACTTAAACCCCATCGAGAACATGTGGTTTGTTCTGAAGAAACAAGTCCGTGTCAGAAAGCCAACACATTTAGTTGAACTGCAACCAATTCTGTCAAGGGGTGGTCAAAGATTTAACCAGAAGCCACAAGCTTGTGGATAGCTACCAAAAGCACCTAATTCAGGTGAAAATGGCCAAGGGACATTTAATCAAATATTAGCATTGCTGTATGTATATTATTGACCCAGCAGATTTGGTCACATTTTCAGAAGACATAATAAATTAATAAATTAACCCAAATTAATGAATGTTTTTTTTTGTCACAAAGTAGTATGTGCTCCAATCATTCCATCACATAAAAATAAGAGTTGTAGAAATTATTGGAAACTCAAGACTACCATGACATACATGTTCTTTACAAGTGTATGTAAACTTTTGACCACAACTGTAGCTGTGAGGCAAAAAGCTAAGAAATTATGTTTTGAAGGGAAAATGAGTGACATGAATTACGAGTAATCCCACTCATTCATATGAGGAACATAAATAAGCTGCTAATTGTGGTTAACAGGGTAGACTAGTGATGAGCCAACTGGCAGCACTGTGTCCCCAAGGGAGACAGACAAAGAGAATAGGGAGTGAGACCATCCTTGAATAATGATAAATCAGTGACATGGACACCATAGGCTCTGTGAAACCTTGAGTAGACATGACACATAGGAGTCTCAAAATAAATGTAATTAGTAGTGAACTGGTATGTGAAGGGTGAGAAATATAACATTTTTGTGGTCCTCCCAATGGCAAAGTGAAGTAAATATGTTACCGTAGTAGTGCAACTGAACACGTAACAAACTGAACAGTTGATCCTCAAATGTAGGAGTCAGGTGGATGACACAAAATAAATGGATGTGTCATTTTACAACTCATTATTGAAATGTTAACAGTCAATGTTGCCTTTGTACATTTGTAGACTGAATCGTCAAATATAATAGGAACATATGTTGACGTACTTGGCCATGACACGTCTGACGTTGTTGGCAAAGAGAGCAGGGTTCTTTTTCTCCTCCTCTGAGGGCGTGTAGATGGGAAGGTACTGCAGAGAGAGAAGTCTCATTTAACCAAACCTCAGACATCACAAGTGAATGCTTTACATGCCATCCAGGGCATGTTATTAATAATACGTCTTTATGAAAAATAGTATATTATATTCATTGTGTGCAATAATTGATTCCCTTGAACTTGCATGCCGTTAAAAGCATTCAGACTGTTCATTTATTTGCACATATACACTGATAAAACACAAAAAGGAAAACAATTATGAGAAAAGAACATGCTGCCTTGGAATCCTGTCTCAAACCAGACTCCTCTGCAGGTACCTCTATAAAAAAACGCTGCTCTGAAGGACATCGACTGATCAGACAGCGAGGCAGCTGCCTTCTGTTTGAGACCGAGCCATAGTTATCTTGTTATCTTCACACTCACCTCTACCTCAAACTCATTGTGCAGCTGGCAGAGCGTCAGCCACAAGATTTCAAACCTAAAATATAATAGGACAACATGAACAACAATAAACAATTAATGCGATGTAAACAAGTAGTGACAAGCACAAATACCTTACACATAATTAACAAAGGCAGAACTAACCTAACTACCCAACCTTCTCAGAAAACACATTTTGACAAAGTTTCATGCACTAACAACAGCTGCAAAGGTGCAGCCTTAAACTTCAAAGACCCACTGGAGAAGGCAGAGAACACTACCCAGACATGTTTTATGACATGAACACCTATAGTATTTATCTATTATGTAGCCCTGATGTGCCAAATGGTTGCCAAGTTGTGAGTGTGTGTGTGTGACAGTATGTCAGTCAGGTCAGACAATGTATATTGCTACTGTACTACACTGGAAAGGCAGACCCTGGGATGAATGTGTATGTGCTTGCTCCTGTGTGCACGTGCGTTTTTCTCATGGTGTAAGATGTGGGCATCAGGAGCCAAATTCACTTCAGTCAGCAATCAGACACTTGGCCCCAATATATCAGTGCACTATGAAACTGAACTAGAGAAAACAATTGTATA
>OMOT01068160.1:0-13472 GCA_900312575.1 Acanthochaenus luetkenii | reverse complement strand
ACTGGTCCCCACCGCCGAGTGCAAGTTTCTGGCCAAATGGCACGGGCCCTATGAGATAATGGAGACCATCAGCGACGTCACGTATCGGGTCCGGCAACCCAGAAGACGGCCACCCACCAAGGTATATCATGTGAATTTGTTGAAAAAATGGGTGGCCCGAGATGTGTTGTGGTCTGCCTCTGTGCCCCAGGTCCCCGGTCGAGTCGAGCCGGTGAAGGTGCCCATGGGAGAAGAG
Source organism: Acanthochaenus luetkenii (assembly GCA_900312575.1). Taxonomy (NCBI): domain Eukaryota; kingdom Metazoa; phylum Chordata; class Actinopteri; order Beryciformes; family Stephanoberycidae; genus Acanthochaenus; species Acanthochaenus luetkenii. Next base: position 13,237 of record OMOT01068160.1, on the reverse strand, counting down.
CTGTCCAAAGCCCAGCAGCAAGACCTGAGGCAGATGGTGGACCAACACTGGGACGTGTTCTCCACCGAGGCGGGCCACACGGACCGGATACAACACCGGATTGTGACAGCCCCTGGGAAGAAGGTACCGGATTCCTGAGGCCCGCAAAGAGGCCGTGCACCACGAAGTGCGGGAGATGCTGCGCCACGGGGTCATCGAGGAGTCCCACAGCGAGTGGAACAGCCCCATCGTGCTGGTCCCGAAACTGGATGGGAGTGTCCGGTTCTGCAATGACTTTCAGCCCCTCAAAGAAATATCGAAGTTCGATGCCTACCCGATGCCCAGGGTGGATGAACTGATCGAGCGGTTGGGCAACGCCCGGTACATCACCACCCTGGACCTCACGAAGGGGTACTGGCAGGTGCCCCTGGCCCCGCAGGACCGGCTGATGGACCGGATCCTCCGACCCCATCGTGAGTACGCAGTGGCATATCTCGATGACATTGTGATTCACAGGGGGGGATGGGGGATACATGTACAGCAGGTGACGGCGGTGCTGAGAGCCCTGAGGGCCGCGGGGCTGATGGCCAACCCAAAGAAGTGTCGTCTCGGCCTCCAAGAGGCCGACTACCTCGGCCGAGGGTGTGTGAAACCCCAGGTCGGCAAGGTCGAGGCAATCCGAGAGTGGCCCCAGCCCCGGACCAAGAGACAGGTATGCACCTTTATTGGGCTCACCAGCTACTACCGCCGCTTTGTCCCCCATTTCTCCTCCCTAGCGGCCCCCCTAATGGATCTGACGAAAACCCGGCTGCCGGACCAGGTACAGTGGACAGCAGAGACGGAGAGGGCGTTCCAAGGGTTGAAGGAATGTGGCAGACGGAGGGAGGTTAGGAGGGGAGAGATGAGGGAGGGGCGGTACGTGCCGTTCCCGGCATGGACACTGAGGCCATATGGACGTCTGCCCCAATCAGTGATAGATAAGAGTCAGCTGAGACGTTTAAAGGGAAAAGGCAGGGCCAATCGGGAAAGAGAGCGGCAGGCTTTAAATAGAGCGGGAAACAATAGCAACAATAGTAAGGAATGCAAGGATCAGAGCCACAGTGCCCTCACATAACTCCTGTGTACGGTGTCCATAATAGGACATCCTCGTAAACGACCTCGTTCCTCAGACGAAACGGCCTCAGATCTCGTACCAAACGGCATCAAACTAAACGGCCTCGTTCCTCAGAACAAAAGGCATCAAGTCTCAGACGAAACACACTGTACCTGTGCCCATAGAACGATCATAGGGAGAAGTGCTAGGAAACAAATTAAAATGAAAGCCAAGGGAGGAAGAAGATATTTTAAAAAAATGTAATAGTACAAGACGAGGAGAGGGAACATTGTGTGCATGCGTGCACATGTGTGTATGTTTCTACCTGAGAGAATGAAGGAGTGGGATTAGGCTGCCTGTCTCGTTTTGTTAGCTACACTGTACATTTTAGCTTCTACTCCTCACCATTTGTCTCTTTCTCTTTCATTATGTTCAGAAAGTGGCAAATGCAGCTGCAGTGGACAGACTGACTGATACCACCAAGTACACCGGATCCCACAAGAAACGGTTTGACGAATCAGGCAAAGGAAAAGGGAAGGTCGGGCGCGAGGACATCCCAGACATCAGCGGCTATGTGGGAGCGTACAAGGGTCAGGGCACCTATGATGACAAAGTGAAAGAGGCTTAACAGATGAAAATGTTGTATCTCCAATAAGTAAAAATTGGAGGAAAGCAGCAAAAATTGTTTTTCCATTTTTGAAAAATGTGATATCATGGGCCCAGGGGTCATGAAACTTGCCGGATCCATGAAGGATGAAAAAACAGCCCAAGTGTAAACAACAGTCATTAAAATTGGAGTTACAAGTTAGATGTCACCAGTGTCACTGGTTGGGTAACTTTTTGAAAATAATCCAAATAAAATCGTTTTTATTTTTACATTTTCTAATGGGTCTTAGCATGTATACTGCACATTTTAAGTGATTTCAAAGGGACCAAAACAGAAAAGCTCCAGTGGTAGCACAGCCCGCCTTATAGAAACTGACTCTGCTTGGTCCCAATAGCTTAACACTGTGCCTTATTGTTCAGGTTGCCGCTAACGTGGATGCTCTGATATAGCGCTATTGTCAAATTTCAAGTCTGAATGCAAGATGGCATCACTAAGCTTGTCACTGTACGAGGCTTAGGCCTCCATTACTGCCCTTTGCCTCATGAGCGCTGTCGACCTTCACACTCTTGACTTTCCACTTTCCAGTCCCCTGTCCCATCACTACCCATCAGTATTTCTTATTTAGATTTTTTTTGTTTTTACTTTACAGTTAACCATGTTGATCATTTTCATGCTTATTTTTGAGTTTGAAAATGAAACATTATTGTGAAAATTACCTATTATTAGGGGGCCAAGCACTAATGTGCACAGGCACCTTATTGTAATCTTAAGAAATCCTACTATTGTTTCTTCTGCCGCTGTTTGCAAATGTGGCAAAATTGGCCAACCGCCCAGTCGATCTTTATGAAACTTTGCAGTACAGTATTATCAGAGCAGACAATACGACAAGATTACACTGAACAGTCAACAGGGGGCGATCAGTTGAAAATGCAAACTTTGAACAGCCATAACTCATGGTTGAAATTGAATCTGGCGATTTCAATAAGTTTACAGTAGCCAGCCAGGGACAGCCGCATGGGCTACGAACACAATTATAATCTATGGATCAGTAACTCTCTCTGTGTGTGTGTATATATCACTTTTTCAACTCTCTCTTTTTGTCTGCATGTGTAGAGGTTATACGTTATATAATTTGGAGAAAATATCTCGTAATTATTATATTATACAACAGTTCCGGTTAAGGCATTTAGCGTTGAAAATAAAAGCTCCAAAGTTTAACTGACTTGCCAGAGACATGAAACTTTGCACAACGGTGTAGTATGGCCTCAACCATAGACATATATAAAGGCTAGATCATTCACCCACGCTGCTGGCCAATGGAGACCGACGTTGCCACATGGCGGCCACCTTGCCACAGGCAGCACGCCCACTCATAACATGCATGTCTATGGTGCATGTACTATTGAAATAACCATAGCTTGCTCAATTTTCAACCGATTTTCAAACGGTTTGATGTGTTATAAACGTCAGAGATGTAGTTATGATACTGCATACTTGTAAAAAGCTGCAATTTCAATATGTCCAAGCATCCTGAATCATAGCCACGTCAATAACGTTTGTAATAAACCAAACCGTTTGTAATCCGTCAAGATTTCAGCGAGTTAAGAGTATTACAACAGCTACCATAGAACGTACCAGAATAGTTTACTGTGGCAAGATGGCCGCCGGTGAACTACGCTGGAGACTCCGCCTTGCGCCATCTACCTATATATTTATCTATGGCCTCAATTACACACACAAGAAATATAACATCCATTGACCTGATGGGGGCGATGTAGTTAAAGCCAAAATATTTAAAGTTTATAGGGCTGTATCTCCAACACCAACAGTACGATTCTCATGAAACTTGGTACACATATATACCTAAGCTTTTGTATTACTATAGTATTATTATTGATATTGTTTTTATTTGTATTATTTGTATTTTTATCATTATTATTGCTGCAAGTGGCAATTAACTGGGGCCAAGCAAACTATAGCTAGATCAAATTTGTAGAGCGCTTGAGTTATACTGTACTGATGAAAATAAACAGTAGATAACAACAGCATGCCATTATTCTTAATGCTGACACTGCATACAATGTGTCCTTTCAGGCTGTTTTGGTTAATAATGAAACAATTGCTGTTTTGTGTAGAATGTCTCATTCTCCCAGAGTGGCAGGCTGAAATGCATTAAAAGAATGTAAAATATTTTAATAAATAACACAAAATGCACCAACATCATGTGGTTCAGATGTTTTTTGACCCATGTTGACATACATAGTGCACTTGATCACACAAAAATAATCACATCGTTTCTGCAATATTCCTGGGAACTGGCCACACCTACTCTGTAGTAGCCTTAGAGACATGAGTTTTGTGTTAGAATGCACTGTTTCAGTGCTACTTTACAACATTTGAAAAAGAGTAGGCTTCAGCAGCACTGAATAGATGAACATAGGGGAATTCTACAGTCTTTAAAACTACTGATGATGAATTTAAATGTATCTGCATGTTACTCTGACACTGTCAGCCTTACACTTTCCACTTGTTAGCTATACTGTATGTATATACAATATATATGTATATATATACTGTACATACATATATAAAGCCTGTGGAATTGTATCATTACAAATATTAACAAACACTCTTGTCTACCTTTGACTCCTTTCTGAGGATTTGATCAATACAGCAAAGCACTGCAACCAAGCCTTTCATCAATAAACTAGTGATACGAAACTGGTTGGATTTTCTAATAATTTCTTCCAAATTTCAACCTTTGCTTCTATATTTTAATTTTGGACTGCATTTTAGTTTTATTGTATAATATTTGTGTTACATATATGCTCAGTGTGCATATGCCTATAGTTATGCCTATAGTTGTATTACATGACAGTGCTGTGTTTTTCACCTCTTAGGTAATTTCCTTCATCATAGCTCTATCATCTATAGCCGCAGACCATATCCTGCTGCACAGCAAAGGAGCTATTTACTGTTGAAAGCTATGGGTCAATGCCAACCACAACAAAAGAAAAGAAAAACACAACTACTATCAATTATCAATTCCAATGCATACTATATTGTTTGTACTGAACACTATGGTTCAAATGCTACTTGTCTAGGAAATCAGGTTAACTTGGAGTCTAAAGATGACGATGGTAAGTACACTGAAGGGTGAGTATTACAAAGGTGTGGTGCATATAATAAACAATGTCTGAAAACAGCCTCACAACACACATACATTTTTAATTGTAATTTTAAACAGATGGCAAGTTTTGCATTTAAAGGTGTCAATAATCAGGCCAATATTTATTTTGAAATAAACAGACACACTCTACAACTGCTATGTCACAAATTACATATATGCTGCATAATCAACTCATGCTGACATAAAGATTGAATCAGAGTTGTGCCATGTGCCTTGAGCTGTTATGATGCTTTAGTTTAGACGTTATGAATATGTTATAAACCAGGATTTGTGCAAATTGATACAAAATGTATTACCTGGAAGGAACAAGATGGTTTTTCTATATATACAGTATATAAAAATGACTTGTTGATGGGTTATAGTTTCAGATGATCACAACTGTTAAGCTCAATGGGATAAAACTTGGGCAGCATCAGATAACGTTGAAAGACTATATGCTTTGAAAACAAGAGCTGGAGTTAATATAAAGGAGAAACAAATAAGACATGAAAAAAAATCCTTTAAGGCGTTTGTCTAACGTCGCAAGTATAAATGATCAGTGAATGACACATCAAAGCAGTGATAGTTACAGATTCTCTGACACAATATCCTCCTCCTCTGTCCTGATGATTTCCATAAATAGGCTAGATAGAGTTTCACACCATAAAGAGTCCTTGTCCTGTAGAACAACAAACAGCTCTGCATTTAACCCCTGTATCAGGACCAACCTTGTAATGTGACACTAAAGGCATCTATGGTGAATTCATAGGGAGCATTTGACAATGCCCTTTGTAACAAGCACGTTTACAGATAGCTTTCCTCTTACCATATCTCACATTATAGGCCTTCATTTTCATGGCGGACAAGTGATACTGAAACTGATGAATAATTAAATTGAATACAAATGTGAAAAATACCTTTGCCTCGAGTGTGACCCCTTTCTAGATATTCAATAGATCTTCTGCACATTGAACATGTACCGACTGATCTGAGCGCAGTCGTCTACCTACAATCTTGATAGGAAGGATAGGACCTTTTGTTCACATCTCAATGCCGGATTACCATGGCAACAATAATTCCAAATTTGGTTAAAGAAGACAGGATGTGCAGAGTTGTGGTCAGAACAAGCTTTTATGTACTTTGTGTTTGTACATCAATCAGCAGGAATTATATTGTTAAATTATTTATTTTGCTTGCTTTAGGACCATCTTTCCATTTTCAATCAGGAAATGAAATAGCAGCACTGTTTTTATGGTTTTTGCATTTCATGAGCTTGAGGTAAGAGCAGCATAGTGTAATGATGGCCTCTAATCCACTAATCTGACTATTATGAAAAGGTGAGGTGATACTGACAAGAAGTTCAACAGATCTCGCCCTTACTAGTGTCCAGTGTCATTGTATATCAGCAGCGTTCCCACAGTAATGTGGTTACTGTGAATGATGAGGTGATAGGTGACAAACAGTTAAATTGTTCAAAGGATCATCTCCTTTGTCTTCCCAGGTTTCTGAAGATAGACTATGAGGGGGATTATCACTCATAAAGACTGGTGTTAAAGTGATAAACACTTGATGTACACCAGCGCAAAGTATTAGGGTTAGGGTTAAGGTTTAATGTAAACATTTATAATAATTGTATATATATGTATATAATCATTTTCAATGGCTGTCTGAACAACAAGGAAAACGCTGTGCCACAAAGAAGTAAAAGCCAGCCAGATCTTTTGTGGCTATTTATTATTGTGCATAATTATACACAAACACAATGCATCATAATGGCAGCATTTTAATTACAGTGAATGTCCACAAATATTGAAAGCTTAATTAATTATGGTTGGGTAACTTAAATATTTTCTATCTTCCTTAACAATGTATTGTTTTGCACGGTATGACATATCTCAACTAAAAAGAGAAATGGACACAAAGTCTAATAACATTAAAATCTTAGGTGACAGATTATAAGGACTTTATAAGGCAACAGGGCAGGAATGTAATGAGCAACCTTTTGTCTTTCGACTGAACTTTATTTTGGGATTAAAACAGACAGATTTCATCCAATCTCATAGGGTGTGGAGATTACACAATACCTTCCAAAGTAAAGGAGAAAAGTAAGGGAAAAATGCGTGCAATTCTATTAGTCACTTGAATACGCAAGATCAGATATATTTATATTATTGGAACTAAATGTAGTATAAGAACTCTAATGTGCGTGCACAATCTGAAGTTCCTGATGTTTGGTGCATGTGTTACACTTGAAATCCTTGCTAGCTTCCCCTATCTGAAGACGATGAACCACTCTAAATGACTTTGAAGTGAATTGGATGAGATCAACTGATTGATACAGTGATGGGTAATAGATGAGTATATGCAGAGATTACACCTGTCCAGGCGTCACATACCAATCTCAATATTCAAATCCAATCCTTTTTATTACAAAACATTTCCTAAAATAATTTAAAAGAAGACACACACACACACACAGCCACCACAGGGGACAATCCCCTACACAAGGCCTATCTTTGATCCAGTATCATCAGTTTCCAACAGATGGCCTGCAGCGGAGGAATCATGAATGAGCAAATAAACAACAAACTGAGTGATCTTATCAGCCAACCTGACACCACTGACCTTATAACCCACATATACACACACTGGCTTTACATACACACTGGGGAGACTTCCATATACACTGGGGAGCTTATCAGGGTTTTCCCTACTGAATCCTGCCCTCGGGGTTCACAACTAGCCTGAAGAGAATGGAGCTGGAAGTGTGTATGGGAGGGAAATTATAGACTATTCAATGGACAGATTGTGCTGCCAGTTGAATGGACACAAATATCTCTCCACCTATCTGAGAGGTAAGCATACCTGTAAATATAACTGACCTGAAAGGGAACATCTCTGACAGGCTATCAGTCAGCACATTGCAGCCTGACATTCAGTTCCTCACTATTTTGTTGTCTTTCAGGATTAGACTCCATTATTGGTGGTTTAAACGCTGGACTCGAAGTGGATGCAGACTGCAGAACAGCTTCCCTGTGCTTTAACAGTGAGTCAAGTCTCGTATGCAAAAAGAGTCTATTCTCATTTTTGGTCACAGCCTATTGTGTTAGCAATTATTGTGCAGGCTAATTTAACCACATTTAAATTGAATGTATTTTAGGCTTTTATCCAAATTATCTACATTTTTAATTTTGCCATCCTTTCATTGCTGGCACTTGGAAAGCTTTTGCCCTATTGTGAAGATGGATACAGATTGTCCATTTTAAACTTCATATGACCCACATTTGGGTCCCAACATAATCTTTGCCAACCTGATGCACACATATGTTTGACCAGTGTAATCGGGCTGAGCTTACTGTAATTGATTAACAGAAACGCATCTACTGGTTGGAACATTTTATATCACAGAGAGACTCATAACTTGCTTGTTAAGCCCTTTGTCTGACTAGTCTTACTCCAATTATATCAGTCACATCAAGAAAAAAAAAGTGTGCTTGTAATTCAAGAAAAATGTATTTACCAATTGTTATATGCCTTTTTTGGTTCGGTTGGGGAGACAACTAGCTACTGTTATGTGCAACTACACAAAATCATATTGAATTTCCAGATTATCTTGTTGGTATTACCAAATCAGATTAGAATTGAATAATTGTGAAGAAAATGCTTTGAGAGATATTCATTTCTGTCTGCAGACTATCCAGTGTTGTTTTCCTTGTCTACTGAGATGAGAGCTGTAGTATGCACTCTGCTTGTCTTGGGGTTGCTGTGGGACGATGTGAGAGCCCAGAGCACCATCACCAGCCTTAGAGAGGCAGCAGGTAAACTTTCTTTAAAGTATACACCATCACAAATCAGTTACTTTATTGAAAATGTTCCATTTATATTTCCGATATCAGTATCACAGCAAATTAATCTAATGGGGCATTTAGATCTCATCACCCACCCATCACTCAATTTTAATTGCTGTAACATAAAAACACAGTTTTAACCTTGCTTTTGCAAAGGAACTTTTTCATTATTTCACATAATTTTCCTTGAAGATAGCGCCGTTTCTCCTGCTCAGATGGTAAAACTATTGAAATGCCAGCCAATACACAAAGGGCCGGCTCTAAGATCAGGGTACTAATTTGCATGTGCATTCTAAAAGTTTGTGCGTTTGGTTGATGGGCGTGTTGCGGGTGATTTACTAAGAGTGATTGCATAAATTACAACAGGTGCTGGAGACAGCAGTATTTAAATGAGGGTTTTGTGTGTTTAATGGTTTGCACCGTGTAGAGTTTGGACGGGCAACAGAACCACAAGCGCAAAATGAAATTTGAGCCTATAGAATTCGAATTTGGTTAAAATAGGCTGCAATAAATGTTAGAGCTGCAATATATTGTTTTGTGACTACAGTAATGTGCTTTTGAGAATGATTCCTTCAAACTTTAAAACAAATGCAGATATGTCTTGCTGCTACTTGATGCCGCTAAGGTACCAAGTTGCCTAGTGCAGCTTTAAATAAACATTATTTATAGTCATTAATCTAGGTCTATGTATTTATGTATTGTAACATTTATTTATTATGTATTTATTTATTTATTTATCTTTGTTAGTGGTTTCTAATCATGTGCTATGGAGGGCCAAGAGTATGCAGGTTTTCATTCCATCTGAGCACGACAGCAGCTGATTTGAAGATCTGCAGTATGTCAGTTTCCTGTCTCTTCTTGTTCTTGACTCTGTTAGTGGCGTGGGAGGGAAAGCTGCCCTGCAAAAAGTTGGATTGTGAGTGTGCATTCAGGCACCAGCGGGGCTGCTGCTGTGCCAGCCGTCTGCTCTATGAGCTGGAGGATCAGACCTTCACGAGGATGATAGGCCTGTGGCAGAGTCTGTCCCAGCTGGTTGACAGCCTCCAGGAAGTCATAGGTACTCTGAGACTCACAGTACCAAGGAGTGAGAAGTCAAATTGGCCCATATTCCTATGACTCTGTTGATAGTGTTAATTTTGTTGTTGGGGGTATTATTTACTCTGTGGGCCCCATTCAGCATGATGTGTGTCCCTCAAGGTGCAGCTCCACTGCTTTAACCCTCTGTAATTCTGCATCTACTGTACATATAATGTCAAATGAAGGCAAGTGAGAGGAACATGGAGGGCTGAGGGGGCACTTGTTTTGCCCAGGGTATCCCTCTTAGATTGAACAAAATCAGAGGCCGGCCACCCCCCTACCAAAAACATCTATTTATAGATGTATTTATATTTATCTATTTATATACGCATATAGATTGAGTAATTGAGTATGTAAAGAAAATCACTCTTACCCCTCCAAATCATGCTTTTATAATTGTGTTTTATACTGTATATAGCCATTGTTAATGGAGACAAATATATGAAAATATACATCTCATGAAAATTTGTATTAATAGTATATTTTTCCTTCCCTGTTGGCCTGGCTCTGTCTCAGGAGGGGTGAAGGTTGCGTTCACAGCCTCCATGAGTCCCAGAACGCACTGCTTTGGCCCGTTCAACAGCAACGTCCCCATTCCCTACAGCGTCATCTCCCTCAACCGTGGCCAGGGCTACAACCCTGCCCTGGGTAAGTGCTCACAAGCAGTAACACCATAGTCAGGTCAGGTCAAATTTATAGCTGCACATTTTCATACACGAGGCATCACAATGTGCTTATCAAACAACAAAAATAAGAAAGAAAAATATTAGACATACAGAGGCTATACAAAGGCAATAACAAAATACAAATACATATATGCAAACAGTACATATAGTGTATAAATTCACACATACAGTATACACGCACACACACACACACACACACACACACACAGGAAATACGCACATAAAAACACATAAACAGAAGCAGCAACAATAAAAGAGTTAATCATAAGCTAATGTGAAAATACATGTTTTCAGTTTACATTTAAAAGAATTGGGGCACATATCACATCCTCAGGCAGGGTATTACTTGCTGAGAGCATGAAAGCAGCTTTCCCTGCCTTTGAGCTTACACAGGGAAGAGATAAAAGGCCACTGTCTGATGACCTGAGCGCTTGAGGGCTCATATCTCTGATATAAACTGGCGCAAGGCCATTAAGTGCTTTATAATTTATATACTTAATAAAACCATAGAATAAATTCTACAATTTATTGGGAGCCAGTGAAGGGATCTAAGAACTGGTGTAAAGTGATGAGTTTTATTAGTCCGAGTTAAAACTCATTCAGCTGCATTTTGAATTATTTGAAGTCTCCCTATGATTTTCTTAGGGAGACCAGTAACACGATCATTACAGTACTCTAGGTTGCTTATAATGAAGGCATGCACTAGTTCATATTATTTTTCAGATATTTTTGGAACTGACTTCGTGACATGATTAATATGTCTGTGGAAATGTTGATTGGCATCCATAATGAAAGTAGCAGTAGCTCAGGAGGTAGAGTTTCCCACCCAGCAACCGCAAGGTTGAAGGTTCGAGTCCACCTCTTCCTGGGGAAATAATCTGCCGTAGTGTCCTTGAGCAAGACACCTAACCCCAAATTGCTGCCGTTGAGCAGGTTGGCACCTTGCATGGCTGCCTCCACCAACAGTATGATGATATGTAAGTCGCTTTGGATAAAAGCATCTGCTAAATGCCATAATGTAATGTAATGCAAGATTCCTAGCTTGGTTTTTGCTCTCCGAAGACAGGGAATTTCAACCTTCAACAACAGAGGAGGAAGTACCCTCAGCAGCTGTAGTGTTTGGTTGGAATGAAAGCCTGCAGATATATGGCTCTTGATGGCATGTGATTAAATGCATTACTGCTTCAGATTGTATCCAGTCTGGCCTTGTTTAGTTTAATTAAGGTCATTTGACAATATTAAAGCTGCACGAGGTAAGAAAATACACCTGTTTTATCTGCCTAAATCACAAAGTAGGGCTGCTATAGAGTAGAATGTGCCATCCCCACTCTTCTAAATGGTAAATATGAGCGTTCTGTGCACAGTTTGCCGATGTCTCGTTACTTGATTTCTGGGTATTGAAGTTAACATTTTTCAGTTACCTCTCTCTGCCATTTGGAGCCATGAATGTGTGAAGTTGCCTAGCGCAGCTTTAATGATGCAAAACACAAGAGTCTGCTCCCCTCCTTCCTCCAGGTGTATTTACAGCTCCCCGTTCCGGCCTGTACTCCTTTTCCTTCTCGGCCTACTCCAAGGTGGGCGGGTCTGGCGACAGGATGTACTACAAGGTGCAGCTGATGAGAAACGGGGAGGTGATGGCGTCTACCTGGGAGGATAACAGGGAGGAGTCAGAGGACAGCAGCACCCAAATAGTACTGCTGCAGCTGCAGAAAGGGGGCCAGGTATACATAGAGCTGCTGATCGGCAGGCAGCTGTGTGGGGACACCAACGGCCTAAACACCTTCTCTGGCTACCTGCTTTACTCCATGGAGGCCTAACATGCCTGTCTGGTGTGGATACTACAAAGCTCACACTGTTTGTCATTTCTTCTCAAACAGTGAAGGTGAAACAAATGAAGAGGAACACCTAATTTAAAACATGTTCATTCTTAATACTTAATAATATACTGTATGGGCCAAATAAAAACTTTAAATCAAGGGCATTTCTATTACTTAATTGAACTTAAGTGTGGTTTGGGATGGTGGTGGTATGGATTTGTGTACATTACTTAACATGTCAAACTCTAATGATTTAGTCAGAGACTCATGCCTGCAATTTCAGTGGGTTGTAAATAATAATTACATTGATACTTTATTGTCAAACCCATGCACAGAGCACTGCACACCCAGTTAAATTATTTCTCTGCATTTAACCATCATGGATCCCCCCGGATACACACAAGTGATTGCACAAACACACCAGTGGCGTGTCGTGACTTTTCCGCTATGTGGGGCGGTCAGCACATCAGATTATAATTTTTCTTGACACACAGCAGGCATAGAGCCTAGTCCCCTAGGATTCATCATTCTATCATTTTCATACTAGTCTACTTCCAAACTTCTAATACATTTCAGAAATAAAAACGAAAAATATATATTTAACAGAACTCATTTATTTTTCAGTTTGCATATCATTGTCTGACACTATATTTAATTTATGTAATGTAGGCATAACATGCATGCATTGAATTAGACAAATTAAAATGACAGGTTATTAGTGAATTTTAAATTTGAAACAGTTGAATAACAGTTTATTTCAGCCACAACTAATCAAGTTTCACAAAGCAATCGAATCTCCACCCGCAAACATCATTCGCAGCCATATAAATCTAATTAAATTAATAACGCAAAAGTGGGAAAGTTGCCAACAAATAGACGTAAATATTCACACCAGTACACTGAAAGTGTCCCACATTAAATGATTCATATACAGTATTTACTTACGGTCTCATAACCTCGG
>OMOT01068143.1:0-12609 GCA_900312575.1 Acanthochaenus luetkenii | reverse complement strand
GGGCTCCTGTTCCCTCCCGGCCTCCGTCAGTATGACAGGTCTGTACTCCCTCCAGCCCCCCAGCCTCTCCACCCTGCTCCCCTCCCTGCAGGCACTACCCTGCCCTGGGCTGCTCTCCAAACTGAGCCCCCTGCTCCTCCAGGGCCTACCGCCCCCACAAGCCACCAACTCTCCAACTGCGCCCACCCAGGACTGAATATAACCTGCCGTATGTGTGCTTGGGCATGTGTTTCTGTGTGTGTGTGTGTGTGTGTGTGTGTGTGTGTGTATGTGTGTATGTGTATGTGTGTTTTGAGTGAGTGAGTGTAAGCACTTTAAATTGCTTGGAGTACCAGATGACTGGGATTTGCCACATTGAACAATTATATATAGAGAGTAGACAGAACAAACAATGTTTATATTGTTTGAGAGTCAATTAAGTAAGAATTCTGCAACTGACACTATGCCATAGTCTCCAAGTGTGCTTGTGCTGCTGAAAGATCATTGGTGCTAGCCCTTCTAAGTTTTTCTCAACTATTTTAAATTTTGCACCTTAAAATAAAAACCATTACCAACCTTGTGTTATCAGGCTTTGGATAACACACTATTGTAGAGGTTTGTGGGTTTATTATATGTATATAAAGCAGACAGGCCAGTGTGTGTGTGTGTGTGTGTTAGCCTAGCAGTAAACAGAAATACTGTACTAATACACGAATACACACAGAACAAGCCTTATTTTCAGTTTGCAGCCAAGTAATAAGCTAAGAAGAATTACTAAGTTACTGTATAGATGTTTGGTAAATAATATTTCTAATGGGATCAGACCGGTTTCCTTGTGTTTTTTCCTTGGTTTTTCTGTTTGTGATCAGATCCCTGTTAACTTGGAAGGAAGTGGTTTTGCTTGTCCCATGTTGTTTAGTTTTCAATACTCTGTGACTGAATGAGTGATCAATTGCATTCTAAATGCACTTTCTTCTTCATTTTTCTGTGGCTTATATGTTTCTGTGAAATCTTTCAATGCACCTTCTGATCTTTTGAGTTATTAATATTTTCCCAGTGTATTTCATTTGACTTTTACTTGTTTATATGTACAACAGTGCAAGGCAGAGGCTGACTACACCCTGCCAGTACATATTTATAGCTAGTTTCACGGAGTAGGACTGAGCATCCTCTAGATTTACTTTATAGATTATGAAAATCCTGCCATTTTATTTTTTGTATTTAAGCCAATGATTAGTTTATATTATTGACTCGTTTCATAATTGTGAAACCTGTATCATTCCAATGTCAGTCCAGTCCTGGCTAATTTTGAAGGCATTGTGTGCAAGAGGATTGAATTATGGAGCTGTTTGCTTCAATGTTCCACCTGTTTGACTAAGTCGGTGTTGGGGAGTGTTTATATATAGAGGGAAATTAAACAAAGGAAAACCCCAGATAGGTGTAAATAAAGTTCTGAGGTTTTTTTTCTTCTCTCACGTGTCTCCAACGAATAGCTGAAGAAGTGGTTAAATTCCTCTGGTATAATGTTGGTGATGTTCATTATTTATTCAAGCACATCTGTGTGTTTTCTAGTGTATACTGGGTGTATAGCAGTTCAAGTTGGATTTTTAGTAGTATCTGAACCACAAAGGTATGTAGAAGGCTATAGATGGTTAAAGCCGATATATTCCGAGGTTAGCAGAGATGATAAACGTTATCTCGTAATGTTCATTGAGTCTCCGTTGGACAAGTAAGAGGCCTCGTGGAGTGTGATCATATGTGAGATGATAGTGTCTTGTCTATAATCCAGGTCACGTGCTGTCATCCCAGTACTTGCCGATAGTCTCCAGATCTATATGTCATAGATTTGATTGGCCTAAGCAGAAACGGTCTGTGTTTTAGGACCCGTTTTGTGAGATGCATTGAAGCTGCAGAGGTACTGTGTCTGTGACCTGCAGAAGGTTATCTGACCAGTAGCTAAACTAGCCCAGTCATTTCCGTGATAAATATAGCATTACGATATATCTGGCTCATGAGAGGTTTTAGAGTGAGCACATTCTCAATGGACCTTTCCTGGCTGTTGTCTTTTCCTGTGCTGTGTGTCAATGCTGTGCATCAGTGCGTCACACACCATAGCAGTAGGTGCTTGAGTCTCCAGCCATTCTCTTTGCCTGAGTGACTGGGTTCCAATGTGATCTGATGGTGACTTCCCTCCCTTGCCTCCTCGTCTCCTCTGTCCTTGAACCAGAAAAACAATGAAGTGTACAACAACAAAAAAGTGACTGAAAGTTCATTTCTAATGTAGTGGGCATTTCATTATACAAGCCTAGAACACTATCAAGTTTAATGCCAGTTAAATGACTCAATTGCGGACCATAACATATATGACTAGATAATAATGTTTGGATAATGGATTAAAGGAGAATTAAGTAATTTAGGACTCTTATTGACCTGTATCAGCGACCGGTGAATTGCAACAACACCAATGTCCCAATAACTGTTGAGAGTGTAGTTTAAATCAGCTTTCGCACTGTGAACATCGATGTCCTGTTTCCAGATTGTTTTGAGGCCTAACGCTCGTTGCTTCATTCAGAATAGCAAGAAAAGCTTTTTGACAGAAAACACACGCATACTGACATTCTCACGAGGTCTTTCTGCATTATATTCCTTAGGAGAGTTGTGCCGCTTCCTTCAACGTGGTGCTAACCTTCTATACCAGACTATGGTTAAGTGTTTGTAACGTCTTCACCAATATCACCTTCTTGAGTGTGCCGCTGTCTTTTACCCACTCTCTGTTTAACGTCTTGAATAAAAACGATCCCTTTGTGGAGAAACTACGTTGTGTGTGTCCTCTACTCTCTATTGACTCTGTGTGTGAGGGTGTCCAATTGGTGTGTTTCAGTTTAGACACTACTGAGAAAGGCATCTCTGTCTCAAACGGTCACGTATCAACAGAGTGAGCCGTAATCCCTCTTTTTCAGCTTCCGTCTAGAGTGTAGTTGGTAACAGTCGAATGGCAAATCTCTGAGCTAGTATTGGGACGAGAAACCGTCGGTCAAGTCACTGGTGTATATCAGAGGAAGGGACGGATCTGCCGTAGGCGCCACGGTGCTGTAACCCCAGGCCTGCTCAGGAGATCGCAGTATCGCAGCGTTTTCAGCTCAGGCAGAAGATTTACACCGAGTAGTACACATTATCTCTAACACTGCTGTTATGACCACTGACGCCGATCAGTCAGCCAACAGTGCATTGCCTATGTGGCTTCACAAATATTTCCATGTCAGTGTTTTGTTGACCTGGATTAGGTGTCCACCTTTGAGTGATGTGTTATTCATCTGTCATCCACTGTTTCTCCTCTCTTCCCTCTGTTCCTCGCTGTGATGTCGTCTCCCTCCTTCCTGGTTGACAGGCCTCTGCTGCCCAGATTTTCAGGCTGGCGGACCCTGTTCGGCGGGTCGGACCAGGAGGCCTTTACCCATGCGGCCTGGGAGAGTGGGACGGACTCTTACGTTCACTCATCACCCTGCAGAGGCACACGCAGAGGTTAGCTTAACCTGGCTGGCTGACTCACACCGGAGAGCAAACCACCTTTGTACTATTCTAACTTCTATTACCCTTTTGTTCTGCCATATACTGCGTACATACACTTTACTTCTCCTAGTCTCACTGTTGTCTCTCCGTCTGTTGCAGACTGCGAGAAAAACGGGGGCCGATCACATCCTTTCCTCCATCGAATTCAGCAAGTGAGTCGGCTGTTTAGAGTGCGTATCTGTTATGGAGCCGTTTATAATCCCACAGGGGACATTGCGATACAAAGGAAATGAGCAACATGGTCTGGAGGAAGGATTGGCAAACGGGATGACATCGATGTGGAAAACACAAAGGAAGAAAATGATGACGATGAGATTACACATCTGCATTGCCTCAGTTGTAGACTGTGTATCATGGCGCCCTTCTCCACGCCCCGGTTGACATAATAACCTGTCTGTTGCCTGCCCAGGTGTGAGCTGCAACCTCGGAAGAGCCGCATCCCCATCCGGAGGGTGGGGTCAACCAAAACCCCTCCCATGTACAACCCTTCTGGCAATAAGTCGTCGGCCACCATGAGGGTCTGGAAGCTCGTCAAACCTGGCCTCTGCCGGCACCTGTCGCTGTCAGGCATGTACACCTCTGTCTGTCACATGACGCACTAACTGAATTTCTGTCTTTTTTTTTATACAAAGTGTGTAAAACTACAAGCTGAATTGTGGATGCCCTGTCCGTTTCCATGCTTTTCACACCCTGATGCAGGCAATGTCGCTGAAATATTGATGCGTAAATAAGTGGTACAGCATACGGAGTGTGTGGGACTTTTCCCTTTGTTCCAAAAGTTTCCAATAGTCTGCGTCGTACTGCTTTTCAAGCGCAGCTTCTCCTAAACGTTAACTGCACCTATCCACATCGTTCCGTTTTCTCTCTGCAGGTGTGTCGGGAAGACAGGCTCCCATACAGCTGGCCTCTAATGCACTGATGAAGAGCACAGAGCGGAGTTTCCTCTATAACGGAGATGCTGTCATAGAAACCACAACGGAGACTGCAGGAAAACTGCATCAGGTGAAAACGGATACACAAACCACACGCAACCTCAAATAGCGTTCACTTAAACAGACTGTGCTCAACAGGAATACATCAAATGACTGAGACCTTGTCGTCTTCCATGGTTGAGAGAAGTCCAGTGATCTCGCTGTCCGATCCTGTGAATGTGTGTGGGACAGCGGCGCTGTGTGGAGAGGCCTAGGAAACAGAGGCACCGGTCCTCGTGTCTGTGGCTGCTTAATGACCATATTGTGGAAGTAAAACTAGGAAGTATGATATTCAAGCTAGACAGGAAGACAAGGAAAGGATATTGCAGTCACAAGAAGCCAAATTAAGGGCATGATACATGTACAATGAAATACAATGCTCAACGACACTAATTGAGGTCGGGGAGAGGCTCACATTCACTTGACCCCATCCAGATTTTCCAAACTGATACTTAAAATGGAGCCCTTCTGGTCACAAGCCTTCAGCTACAATCACCCACGTTGTGCTTTTTGTTTTGTTGTTAAATGCACTCTGACATACCATTTTGCACTGCTCAGTTCCTGTTGTTGCAGAGAGCCACTTGCACGGTTGAGAGCAGACCTTGACTCATACCGGTAAGCACGGCAGCACCTTTCAAACTTTTTCCTCCCAGTTTAACCGATTTTTAAACTGGCTTTTTTTTTTTTTTTAAATGTGTGAGTGAACTGTGTATTTCCTGTACTTATTCCAGTGTGCTAAAAGCATTTGCATATGTATATCAAATGATATACCTCTACTTAACCTGTCACATTCCTTTAGAGCTTTATGCTCAACAGTACACTTTATAACAATAAGATAGAAGTAGAAGTATTTTCAGGCAGTATTTTCAGTGTGTTGCAAGCTTCTTGCTGTGTTGTCTTAATGTAATAAGCATATCATAACGCAATGACAAGTGTTACCAAATGAATGATACTGTGACTAAGAATACTGTGTTTGAACTTGAAATAAACTCTGGTGTTATTGTATTTTCTAAATAATTGTGCATATCTTACTGTGCATGCATAATACAAGTACTTAGTTTGACACAGCAATGCAAATGGAATTCACACATTTTATTAGAAAAAAAAACACCTGTGCAAGCTTGACAACATGGAAATGCATCTATTGGAAAGAGGACTGGGAGGAGGGGAATGTTGTCTCCCAGGTGGTGACGCTCATCCTCCTCTCACCTGTGGAGGGGGAGAATGTAAACAGTTACAAGAGAGTACAGGGATCACAGAAGTGTAGGCAGCCATTATAAACCTTGGGAACAACTGCCCTATTTGTAGCTGAAAGTGCTACAGGGTATGTTGTTCCCACTAGTGATGGACTTTTGCGACAATGCCGAGTTGAACCAGTGCTTCGAGGCGTGTATCAAAGTGGCCAAGTCATGTGATTTAAATTAAATTCAAATAAAGTTTCATTACATTACAGCATTTAGCAGACGCTTTTATCCAAAGCGACTTACATGTCACACCGTTGGCGGAGGCAGCCATGCAAGGCACCAACCTGCTCAACGGGAGCAATTTGGGGTTAGATTTGTTTCCCGGGAGGAGCTGGACTCGAACCGCCGACCTTGCAGTTGCGGGGCGGAAACTCTACCTCCTGAGCTACTGCCGCCCCATCATACTGTTTTGAAACGTGTCTGAAATTTTGGTGGTTTGACCCCAAAGTGAACCCCTGTCAAAATGTACGGCAACTACTGATGCTGAATCAGTTGTCATAACTTAAGCTCATACTAACTGACTGATTCAAACGATTTTGGGCTGATCTGCAGTCAGCGATTCCAGGTTTCCTGCAGATCACATGATGTGCAGGAAACCAACAGTATTTCCAATAGAAGCTAATAAACTTGTTTAAATGCCAAAACACTTGAACAAATAAGTTTTCCTCAATATTAATTCCTGATAACACTCCTTCCCTCATCTAGCCCAGTCACATAAGCGCTCCATCACAGAATTCCCTCTTCCATACAAGTCTCATACACAAATGAAGGTATATGCATATAAATGCCCTCTTATCGATGAAAGTCTACAAATGGAACAAATATTGTATATATCTATACTGTTGTCACACACTATATACACAAATTAATAATGAAAATGATTAAAATACAACATAAAGGCCGACTTGTTCTTGTTGCATATACATACATTTGACCAGCAGGTGTCGCCAGCGTACGGCATTTCGAAACTCATCTTCCGAAGCAATTGGTTCAAAGCTTCCCTAAAAATCCCAACCATGTGCCATCATAACGTAAAACTATAACCCCCACTCCCTATGAAAGCAATGGCTTTGAACCGATCTGGTCCAGAGATTGCGCTCACCTCTCCACGCATACTGGGAGGTATGGTGGGGACCTCTACTCCTGCTTCCTGGGGTTGTTGACAGCGACGTAGTGGTATAACACAACCAGTAGGAACAATGACACGCCAAGCATGTTGGCAAATATGGCCAGCTGCACGTCCGTCACCATTCTGCATGGGATGAAGAGACACGTTACAGCAGGGCGGAAGCTGCCCAATCGAAGAAATAGGCCCATGATGGTGGGCAGTTTTACTATTGATAACATGAGTAAATTACCACCCATCTGTGACAAATGCACAGCCTTGGAACCGTTTCACTGTAGAGTTTGACTGTCAGAGTACTTCGCGACTCCACAGCCAAAACAAGCCCAAAGGCGTTACATGGCTGGACTGCCAATAAATCTCGTTTCCTTCAGTTAACGTTAGTTGGTGAATGGCTCTCAGACTGTAAGAGTACCGAGTTTCACTGAGCCCACAATAGAGACTAATATCGCAGAAACATTTGAGCTAACGCTACAATAACGCTAGCCAACTTGAATTAAAATGAATACATAACTTGCTAGCACTAAATTAGCGAAGTAAGCTAGCTAGCTGGTAAAACTCACTAAATCGCGCCTGAACTCTTACCAACCACGACTCTACATAACGTCTGAACGAAATGGCAACACAGCCCCATTGCGAAGCGGTTTAGCTAACGTTAATACTTACATTATCCCTTAAATGTGGCGTTTGTTCCTTTGTCAGAGCGACGCTTCAACTGCTCAGTAGACAGATCTGTCACTTCCGCCGGCGATAAAGGCCACGTCACTTTAAAGCAGCGCTATAGAAATAGTTTCAATAGAGCCGAGATTTGTCTGTCATAGAACAACAACAACCCCGAGGAGAAACACAAACAACTACCGGTTATAACGACTTTATCAATGGGGACATTACCTCACAAAACGATATTATGATGTATATAATTTTGAGCAGCGCTGCGCTATTTTGGTTTGTTTGTTTTGGAGCACTTTCATCGTACAGTCGCCGTCATCCTCGCCGGAGGGGGCGATAGCGAGCTTCGGTCGGTATGGGTGTTTGCAATTCGTAGGAGTGGCCCAAATGTTTCCACATCACCCCACCCGGCGTGAACGTCAGTGGCTAAAGCTAGATGGTACTTCGAATCTGCAGCTAGCCGCGGGGACAGATACACAGTTGTCTCATCGTAGAGCCGGGCCACACCAACCATGGCTCTGTACGAATACGTCACGCAGGAGCAACTCGCGGGCTTCGACAAATACAAGGTAGGGTTTTGGTCGGCGGCCTGACGGCTAGCTGGTGTTGAGCCGACAGCGCGTGTGTGCGGCCAGCGGCAGCTAGCTGTCACGATCCGCGGGGTGCTTCCTTTGCTAAGGACAGCTGCGTCAAGACACCCAGAGATAACTAGAATCATACCGGACGCTAGTCGATTTTGCCTTCAAAATAAACGCCACTGGCTATAACTGACTTTCGAGATAAGTTAGCTAACGTTAGTAGACGTTCGCTCAGTATTCTGCTATGTTTTGTGGTTGGTTCTTTGTGGCTATATGGGTACAGCCAGTGTGGTACTTGATCTCTAGTGAAGTTGTCTTCTCATGGACCCTCTCGATAGACTCGGTTCAGAGGTGAGGGCAGGGTCAGCAACAGAACAGCGCCACTGTAGCTTAAGGACACTTCAACAGCGTGGAAGTTGGCGGACACGGCTTTAAACGAGGTTGTCTAGTTGAAGGACAGTCTCTTAAACATTTATGCTGACCTTCTGACCTCATTATTGTGTGTTATTAAAATGTGTTTTATTTTTTAAATGCGTAACCGGAAGTCCGGTTGTTTAGAATGTCTTACTTGACACAGGCGCAAAGAAGCTAACGGTTAGCTAGTGACTCTTTCTTTCTGGCCAAATGTTAGGGTTGTTGAGCTTGGCTATAGTGCTGTCACACATTTTAATCGATCACTCTGTCTCCTTTTTTCTTCTTCGAGTTATCCAGCTCGTTAGTGGCGGCTGATATCACAACCTCAGAACTGCACAAAGCAAAGTAGCTGCTGTTATGTAGGGACAAACCGCTTAGCGTCATGGGAACCAGTGGTAAATCAGTGATCCATGCACCTGCAATAAATGGGAGACTGAACGTGTCAAACCACAATGTTGTGCATTGTCTACAATTACTGTCAGAGAATGTAGACTGTCAGAGATGTCAGAGAATGTAGAGTCTACATTCTCTGACAGTAACCCAGGGCACAATAAATACAACAGGTGACTAGCTAATATAAGGCTATGAGAAGCCTTTTATTGGCACACACAACTCCCCATTCATCTCTATAGAATATGCTTGTTTTCTTACATTATTGCTGGCTTTCTTTCTTTTAATGTTTTCCCGATCATCTTCCTAAGGAGATATCTGTGTGGAGAAGACACACGAGCACTTCGGCCGTAACATGTCTTTATCACGAGAGGCCTCCTTGCAATGATTGCTTTTAAAGTAGAGAACTCCATCTGCTAGCTACGGTGCGTTTGAGCATCAGTGGCTGGAGGAGAAGGGATGGGGGGACGATGACAGTGAATGGAAGGAGTGTAGCTCTGTGAGATGGCTGTATAGTTGAAGCTATTGAAGCACACTCGTATGTGCATGCAGTCGGAAAGCACATGGGAGCTAAGGCCTTGCGACGTTGTTCCAGATTATATTGCTCTATTTCTCATTCTGTCATCCCACCTCCTGTTTTTCTCCTCCTTTGTCATCACCAAGACTGTGATGCTCCCTGGGTGTGAAAGTGCTGTGTATCTGTGTGTGAGTATGTGTGTTAACTTGTGTGAGTACAGTTCAACTGATGATCCGGATTATTTTTGCCGCGATCACGGCGATTGATCACTGTGATTAGTCTTGATGATTTGAGGAACAAAGTGATTTGACTGCACTTTTGGCATGAACATCTTGACTGAATTTATCTACAGTGGATATTCTAAATGAAACGTTGATATATTGCTGATGCAGTGTTTAGCAGCGTTAGTCTGTCTTTGGTTTGCTGTTGTAGTATTATATGAGCTATATCTGAGTGTGCGTTCACACCAAGTATTTTTGGAGCGCTCACCCTAACTGATTAAGTTGTGTGTCTCTTTGCAGTACAGCGCAGTGGACTCGAACCCCCTGTCTGTCTATGTCATGCACCCGTTCTGGAACTCTGTGGTGAAGGTGAGGAAGACCTTTTCATCTATGTGTGTGTGTGTGTCTCTCTCTCTCTCTCTCTCCCCCCCCTCTCTCCCCCCTCTCTCCCTCCTTCCGTCACCTTATCTTACGTACACCGATGTAAGGGTGGGAGTCTGATTTTGAGTCACTCTGATTATAAGTCTGTACAAGACTATGGAGATACAGTGTTTTTAAAACTAGTCATACACAATCGTGCCTGATAATGTGTGTTGATTCCACTAAATAACTTGTCTCCGTATCTTGGATAAGTGGGTCACCCAGTCCTTAGTGAACAGTATGTTCTGGCACCGATGCGTTTATCTAGCCTATTTACCAACTCTCTGTTTTCCAACTCGATGATCTGTTTTTCGAACCCTTCACGCCTCTGTCCCTTAACTCCTTTCACCCGAAATGGTTTTTTCTCTGACAGTCCTGTAACTGCCCAAAAAGTGTGGCAGTAATTTTCAGAACCATAATTGCAGTCTAATAATTTATTTAATGTGTTGTGACGATGAGAAGCCTTGATTTAAGAACCAGCTGACATGTTCATGAACGTATTCACTGTCTTTTTGGTTCTATTCATCTCTCCCTTTCTTCCCAGTTTCTACCTACATGGTTGGCTCCAAACCTCATTACATTCACAGGCTTCATGTTCCTCGTGTTGACCTTCCTTATGTTGGCCTTCTACGACTATGACTTCTATGCCTCTGGTGGGTCCACTGCACTTCATGTTTCTGTTTTTCTCTGTGTGTTTTTCTAGCACAGGGGGCTTTTTATTTGTATTTTTTTGAAGGGGAATGTTGAGCAACCAGTTGTCCCTCTTATTTCCCTGTTACGTATAGATAACAGGGGGGAGTTTGTACATGAAAGGCAAAGTCCATCGCTCAATGAAACATGACGGCACAATGGCTCAATGTTTATGGCTGACTGAGTTTATCGCGTCCTCCAAAAAAAACACACACACAATGCACACACTTCTATGGGTCATTTAGAAAGTAGTTTGTTTACCAGCGATGTGTTGCAAACATTCACTCCATTTTTAGATTACATTAGAGTTTAATGATCCCAGTGGAGATTTGGGGAAAGTGAGAAAAGTGGAAATGTAGTAGACTAATCTGTGTCTTGTCTCTGTGTGGTGATCTGCATGTTTGCATTATTTGGGTTTCAGCTGTAGGGCATGAACACGTGCCGAGTTGGGTGTGGGTTGCTGCAGGGCTCTTGAACTTCTTGGCCTACACGCTCGGTGAGTCCCAACCCCTGCAACACTGCATTGTTTTCATTTGGTGTCTTTACAACGTGATATATTACATCACACAAACCTGTCTGTGTTACTAGAGCTGTAGATCGAGTCGGGTTGCGCGGATGGTTGTACGCGGGGGTGTGAGAGTATGTGTGTAGTTTTCCATCGCTTTTTGAGAGGCTTGGGGGGGGGAAAGGTTTCTAATGGGATGCACTTACATTACATTACGGCATTTAGCAAACGCTTTTATCCAAATTGACTTACATATCATACCGTTGGCGGGGGAAGCCATGCAAGGTGCAAACCTGCTCAATGGGAGCACACTGAGCGGGAACTCTACCTCCTGAGCCACTCCTGCCGCACTTTGCAGAGTGGCTATTGCATACATGGTGACTGTAACTTGTAGGAGCAGGCATAAGGCTATAAAACCTTATTCAGAACCCATATGAGTGGGTAACATGTACTAGTGGAACTTAAGCCCTTATTAAGGGTAGGGATGGGTATCGTTAGGATTTTATTGATACTACTACTCTTATTGATACTGCTTATCGGTTCGGTACATTATCGATACTCATCGGTTCTTTTTGATTAGTATCCCCTGTCATCCTTCCTCTAGCTGCTAGCCTGAAGTAGGGCTGTTCGATATGACGATATATATCGTGTGGCGATAGAAAAATGTCCATTGTAGAACTGCTTTACGCCAAATCTATTTGGGAAATCAGTGGCGATACCCAGCCCTAGAGGTGTGTGGTTATTTTATATTCTTATTATTGTAATATATTATTACCCAACAAAATATAGCCTCCATCATCATTTTACAGTAACCATCTGCTGATGATGCACTAGGGATAGGCGGATCAACACTGGTATCGATACTTCGATACTCGCATGCTACTCATTTGGTATCGATTCCCTTTTGAGGAGTCAATTTATTTTTAATCCAAAATGCGTCACTCAAGCGTCATAGTTTCACTACGAGGTGGGAAATTCCCCAGTTCCAGGAAGGCAGCCTTACAGTGAGAAAACATCATGAAGGGGATTTAGTTTCATGGACTTTACAGTTTACAATGTCCAGAGGTCATAATCATTTCTAATTGTTACGCCCAGCAAAATCATTCTGAAAAACACATTACTGCAGTTACAAAACAATCCATTACAGCTCTAACATTTATTGTGGCCTATTTTAACCAAACGAAACCTTCACAGCCACTAAAGAAAATCAAACTTATTTCCCTCTTTTCTTCATCACTGCTTTAACTGCCAGTTCACTTTCTGGCAGATGATCTCTCATATAGTGTTGTTTTTTGTCATATTCAGATTTCTTTGCTGT
>OMOT01068136.1:0-13786 GCA_900312575.1 Acanthochaenus luetkenii | reverse complement strand
AGAAGAACAGCAGCAACAAGCACCTGTTGGCTCACGTACTTCAATGAATCAAAAATATTACTTGATTCACCTTGTGCCTTTTCACTGCGGTTTTATGTCCCATCAGCAGACCTAATTATGTCACTTACGAACATTAATCTTTAATGGTTAAAGACATTTGCCAGACTGTGGAAAATCCGGGTATATAAGCGTATCTGCAAACATTATATTGGCGAAATGCAGAGATACGGCAACAGGCACGGGCCAAATTGCATGTGTCAACCCAGTTTTATATGGATTGCGCATTCAGAGGTGAAGCTCGGCTCGTTGCTGCCTCACCTCGCGTTTCACCCCTGTAACAGGAAATACGCAAATTCAGCGATTTTGACTATACAAATGTTCGAAATTAGTCATACATTAAAAAAAACAAAAAAACATTATTGTCATTTTATGTTATCATTATTATTATTTTTACTTGTCATGATGACAGGTGAGGCTCTGCCTCACCTGCCTCCCCTGACCGCACGTCCCTGTTGATCAGTAAGGGCTCCAGTATTGTGGATCAAAGCTGCCTGAAGAGATAAGGCCTACTTCTCCAAGAAACATACTTTTATAAACTTGCTTTTACTTACTGTAGTTTTGGAGCTTAGATTGATCGCCATCATCTTCGTTTTTATTTTGACCTTATTATTTTATTATCTGTTCAGTTTAACACTGCTATGTTTTTAGCATTGTTTTCCTTGTCTCGTGTTCTGAGAAGCACTTAACTACTAAGTAACTTTGCTGCTCTAGAAATGAAGTTCTTCTTCTTCTTCTTATGATGGTGATATTATATTATAGTAGCATAGTAATAGAGTGGCATTAGCCTTCCTATCCATTGTGTGTCTGCATTTCCCACAACCAAATTCAATTTAAAATGCATCTACCCATGGTGTAGATATATACTGTGTAGTGCTAGTGTTCCCAAACATATTGAGACAGTGCAACTGATATGCCAGGTATCACTGTTGAGTACTGGAGTTGTAGTAAACAACAGCAAAATGAAAAGGATGGAGTGTGCCCATTTGATAGCCAGAATATGTCAATCCCTCACCATACTGAAAATTAATTTCTAAAACCTTAAGTAAATGCATATCATGAGGGATTTCAATAATTGAAGTTCATTGTACCTAAACATTTCTTCTGTATATAGATTTATAAAGTGCCAAAAACATACATGAATAAAAAGTGTACGTGTGGTTATTTGTTCACATGGCTGTGTGACTACTTTCTAGTTCGTTTTCTAGCCGTTATATACAAATTCTTGGGATTCCAATACTTATTCTTGTGTAATAAAATGTTATATGGAAACATGTTGTCCCCCACAAATGATGCAGGCACCAATCAGTAACAAGATGCATCATCCCTCCAAGTTTAATAAAAATTGGCCATGGTGTAGCAGTTATGCCCATTCAAAGTTAGACATTTGCCCTTTAATTATAGCACACCCATCAGGCCAATCAGTGCATTTTATCAAAAGCATAACACATATTGACAAAATCCATCATCCATCCAAGTTTTGTAAAAATCTGACCATTGGTGTCTGCAATATCACCTGACATCACGTTTGACAGACGGACACAGACCAATCCATAGTCCCCACAGAATGTATAATAATGTTCTTGTGTTACATGAATGTCTAACACAGTGTATGTGTGTGTGTGTGTACAATATTGGGGCACCCGTATGTACAGTAGCGCTGTTTTCTGTCCTAGATAATTATTGCACTCGCCAGGTGTCGCTAGCTCATATTGCTCCCTACTGCACAACACCTCTCACGCACATTTCAACAATGGAATGAGTGACTCAGGGAGGGAGTCAGGGAGTCAGGGAGTCAGGGAGTAAGGGGTCCGTCAAAAAACTGTAGTATTAAATGACGGAAGGATATACATGTTTTTTATGTTTTCAGCATTTATATTAGAATAACAGTATACATGTCACTAATATTAATTTAATGGAAGTGGAAATGAATGTGGCTAGGAGGGCGACAAAAAGTGTGTAACTTGTGTAGTGATTTGCATAATATGTTGTTAACACTGACTCATATGCACACCAAAAGAGTGCTAGAATGAATTAGAGGTGGCAGTTCGGAATTACTAGAGAAATGTAATTGCGGCTGACATACATGAGTAAATCAGGACAATTAAACACTTTTAATATCCTTTAAACCACTTTACTATACCATAAAATTAATGAAGACATGCAATAAACATCTTGCCTGCTTTAATACTGTGATAGATAATGAAATAAATGTCTTAGGAAGATTAAAAAATCCCTGGCCTTGCAAAGGCCAAGGAAAAAGGTCACTAAAAATCGTAAGTAAAGGGTACACCAGTGGCAGTAGTGTAAAGGCCCAATGTGTGATTGTTTAGGTCAAGCCATGAGCTACAGGGATATTTACAGCCAAGCAAAGCATGGGTAAATAATTTTAAAAGGCATTTTGATATTATGCTGCTAACTGTTTTCTTGGAACGTTTGCAATGGGGGTTGAGAAGAACACTATCATGTGGAGTCTTCTCTCTGCGTCTACAGCAGCATGGTGATAGTGATGTCATCAGGACATACAGATTATTAAATTGAGAGTAACCTTGTGATTAATGAGGAGTGGGGCAGGGACACCAACAGGTTATCAGGCTGTACTTTTAGAGGCGTATAGGTTGATTTAACATGTGCTGGCACATGTTTGATTTATTTTGTTTGGAAGAAACACATTTGGGTTTTTTTTCTCACAAAATGGCACTCAAACAGAGAGGTTTTATTAACATGTGCATGATGTAAATAGGCATGCAGACGCTATATGTATAAGCTGCCATGCATTGGCATAAAATAGGGGTAGGCAAAATACGCAAGAACATCTATTGAAGTTGCCTTGGATAATAGACGACTTGAAAGGGCTGAGTCGGCATTGTGTTGTACCTATACAACAGCATGAAAGAAAAATGCAGCATTTCCCTGACAGTGTTGCCACAGGGCTTGTTAGATTTTTACCTGCTCCCTTTTTACATACACTGTAGATGTCAATCATTTTCACTTGTCTGCTCTAATATTTGATGACACCTATTTACTGTTGTGGAGGATGAGTGAAATGCTTGTATGCACAATAGTTCTCCTCTTCCCAGGAAGGTCTTGTACATGGTACCACCAACTTGCTAACTCACAACTTGACATAATTGCAATATCAGAGCTCTATGTAATTCCTATCTGTCATGACTTTGCCCACCGCTTTAGTTGTCTCCAAGCTCAAACAGACCGCCCATGCTGTCAAGCCAAACCCCAGTCAATAGAACATCCTGTCAGAGTGAGTACCGCCTGCCAGAGAGTCAGGGAGCACCACCAAAAGCCCAGCAGGAGGGAGAGTCATGGCCTCCCATCTGGAATGATCCTCTGGTCTTTAGAGGTCATAGGGGACATAATCACAGCTAGTGTTTACAGGTAGTTGCTATTGTCAATTTCCCCAAAGTGCTTTTTCTGCAAAAAATATATTGTACTGTATGACAGGAAAGGGTCGTTTAGAGGTGCAACTTTATTCAAGGCCCAGGTCTGATGTCTGATGGTTTATGAATGGGTTTGTTTTTCTGGAGCAAGAGACGCCTGTTTAATTGTACTCAAATCTTTAGTACAAACATACATCAAATAAGCTGTATGGGAATTCATTTTTTTTAAACGCTCTTCAGAAGCATGTTTGATTGATTGTATTACCTCAATAGATGATTATGTGCGATTATGATTTGTGCTTCTGAAGTATGGTGTCAACAATTTTGGCATATTCTGTCTTAGAGAAAAAGCTCAAGGTTTAAGGTGAAGGTAGATTAATCTTGCCTTCAGTAAGGATGAAAAAAAATCAATTTTGCTTTTGACTGCTGACACAATGTATCACATCATGAATCAACTACTTATTCTGCCACTATTGGAGAACAGCTTTGGGATTTGGAAAGTAATAGCACTCCTGCTTACAGTTACATCTCTCCTGAATTTGAAAATCAAGAGTAGTGCAGAGATCAATAACTCTGAATCACTGAAACATGGCTATTTACACCAACTTTTTGAAAAGAGTACTGCCATTTAGTTCCCTAAATTGGGGTGTATAAACAAATAAAATCTAAGCTTCAAATGTGGTTAAAAGAGCTTAGAGCTGTTTACAAAAAAAGCAAACACAAATGTTGATTATGTTATTGGGCATAAAACTGAATGATATCAAGCATGTGTTTCCAGTTCAAAGAAAGTAGATATCCAACAGGGAGGTTAAGGTGTAGCATGAACACATGCACTCACCTGTCTACGCAGGTCCCTGGTCTTCTTGGTCATCTTATCAATGGCCGAGTTCAGTGGGTCTCCTTTCTCTTTCCTGCCAGTCTGTGGGAGGAACCAAAAATACCATGTTCTCATATTACTACAGTGATATTTCATGACATTCACATGCTGTCATATCTCATGCCTTTGACTCCAAACAGTACTGTAAATTACTGCACTGTGCTGTATATATTTCACACCAAACATGAGTTCTACAGGTGAATTAAATGCAGCAACGCTTAAACAAAAGAGTATTTCAGTGTAGATTAATGATAGTTATAAAAATACAGCATAAGATGGAACAGATGTCGACATAGTGAGGTGGTGATCAGACTTGAATCATTGAAAACATGAGTCAGCCAGTTTTGAATGCTGGCTAGCATATAGGCTACATGGCAAGTATCGTTTTGCACCACAGTCCTCTTAATGCTTGTGAGCTTTATGCTTAGAAACCATGGAAAACAGTGGGGATATGTATACTAGTCCTTCAGCTATTGGATTTCCACTCTGATTACTATCTAACTTGGGATGGCAGGTTGGCCTGAACGTTAGTGATATCCTGTCAGTGTCTTAGAGCAAACCCTCCCTGCTCCAGGGGTGCCACATATGGCTGATTCTGCGCTCTGATCCCTGCGTGTCTCAGCAAGCAATGCAAACATTCCTAATGGCGCTGTACTGCATACAACATGGAGGTTGAGTATTCCTAAATGTTGTAAATTACTAACATTCATTCATTCCACATAGACATTTGCATGTTATCACAATCCATTCTTCATTGATTTATTGATTAAATGTATTTGACAGGTTAAAACACAATGCAGCAAAGTATACAACTATCTAGGATAACACAATGCAGTCACAAGCCATGGTCTTCTAATCATTTGGTAGGCAGACAGGAAAGCAAAAATGTATACACTAACTGGTAGACTCACAGCATATATTAATCTTATATACATTGCAATTGGTTTTGGACCAAACAACAAGCTGGAGCTCAGCCAAGCTCACAAGTCTGTGCCACCTTCATGACAAAACAGGCATACATGGTTAGCCTATATCATTTAAAACAAACAAACTGTATTGCACTGTATTACACAAACAGCTTGTACCAAGCCAGCTGTTCTCAAGGGTCTTTAATTCTTACAAACTTGATGTCTGTCTTTTCGTCAGTGTGTTCCTTAAAAGAGAAAGGGTGCTGTGACAAAGAGCCTTCTGCTTGTTAGGAAACAATTAAGAATGTGCTACTACTGTGTTATTGACTGCTATGCTGCTACCCCTCCCTCAAGTCCTCTCAATCAGCCTGGCCCGCAGCTGCTTGCCGTCACAAGTGTCACCACACCTCACACTAAATTACAATAGGCCTTCTCAAGCTGTTTGGATAATTTATTTGTGCGACTTTCAACTGACATGGGATGAGTATGGGGGTGAGTAGTTAATGACACCATTTTAATTTTTGGGTGACCTATTCCTTTAACATTCTCTGTCATTTCACAGTGGCTAAAGTCACCATCCTAAAATAAATGAATTGTTAAGACAAATCAAGTGGTCAAACAATGTATCATGTCAGCTGTAGTCTCTCTCCTGCCAATAACTACCTGCATGTTTCAAAAACCTTAGAGCTGTTCCTCTGTAGGACTGGTATAGCTGCTATGGATTGCCAGCTTTCCATTCCACTGACAAGGCTGTAAGCAGCAAGCTATTGCATACAGAAAGCTCTCATGTTACCCAAGGCTTATGTTTCATATTTACAGATTCACAGTGTACTGTATATTATCAAGGGAAGAGAATAATTCCAAATCCCACTGGTGCAATACTGAATCAATAAATACTCTGAGGAATGTTATATTGACTGTTGATTATGATTTCACTCTCATTCTTCACAGATTACTGGTGTATTGTACTGCTTGTCATACACTTCTTCAACCACATCTACATACAAAATAACACATGCACGCAATTGTACGTCATTAATGTAGAAGATTTGGGGATGGGGAGTTTATACATAAATATTGTTCTTCAATATGTACCCTATACAGCAAAAGATAAGGGACTATAACCCTTAATTCAATATCTTCAAATGTAACACGTGCCTGAGGCTTATTTTGTCAGGACATTCTTGCCCAGAACAAAATCCTTTGGTTAGCGAGATAATCAACAGATTGTAAGAGACAGTGATTTTCTGTCAAAGCAATACCAGCATACAAAATTAGATGTCTCGTTGCCAGGCAACCATCTCCCAATTCTGCCCAGCATAGCATAGATGAGCATCATTATCTTGGTGAGAACAACCAAAATGCTCATCAGCCAGTTGACATGGGGACCCATTGATCCATGTCAATAAGAGTTAGTAAGGACAATTTCCAGACACACACTGACCACACCCCCATAACAACATGGCCAAATTAAATGGACTAGTCTGGCAATACAGTTGTTACCCGGTTGAATGAGACACAACATCAATATGTTCATCTCTGTGTTGTTGCACCAATGTCCTGCCCTTTTGATAGTAGAGTGAACATGTATATGTGTCACAAACAGAATATCAGATGAGACCCCCCCCCAGGACACTCCCTTCATAGCAAACATACCCTGAGGTTAATATTCTCTGTCACTTTCAATACGTTTGTCACTGTCAGGTTGTAACAATTATTGTTTCCCATTACTTCTGAAATTGCTTCCCATCACATAGTAGCATAAAGGGAATGCCGCTCCAGATCACTGTAAACTCAGCTCCCCTGTTAAACAGAGGCACCAGCCACTCAGAACTGATCATGGCACCATTTAAACCCCAATGTGGTGAAAATGGCAACTTGGCCCCTTTCCATGGGGTCTTATTTGGCTGCTGAAGTATGTGAACTCTGGCAATTAATTCTGGGTAGTGTAGTTGTGTTGCATGTGTCAACAGGCACCACTTCCTGAGAGTTAACACACGTTGTCCTGTGCGACAATGGACTTGATAAGCAATAAGACGACAAACTGCAGATAAATAACCATATCGTTTAAGCATCTCCAACACTTTGGGATTTGGCACATTGCATGGAAGAAATAAGGATTACAAGCTCAACAAGCATCTCAATGTGCACGTGTGCTGTAGGGAAACCTGGTGCATACAGTACATACGTGCTCAAGGTCACTGATGTGAAAGTGCTGCTCCATGAAAAGAGCCTATAGTCATAAAAACAGATATGATTCCCATTCCATGTAATGTATTGCTGTCTTGCCCTTGGCCAAGGCTCATATAGCATGAGTCACGCAATCAGTCACTTACTGTGGAGCAATGCACCAAACTGAGAGGAAGATAGCTCATATTCACAACAGACAGACAAGATAATTGTATGTATGTGGCAGCTGTATATATACATGTGTGTTTGTGTTGCAAGTCATACTCTGAATCTTTGAGCTGTGTCACACACGCACACGCACACACACACACACACAGGAGCAGGAGCCACAGCAGAGGACATAGTAACATTAGTCACAGTGCTGCGTAGAGAGCCTCATGCAAATGTATCATTTAGGCACTGCAGGGAGGAACGGGATTTAAAAAACTCACCACCAAAACTAAATATGGGCTTAACTGGAACATTTCTGAGAACTCTTCAGGTGTATTTGTATGATCTTAATGTACAATCGACACCCTTATTGAACTGAACAAGAAAACGGTCAGGTTCTCCTTGACATTGATAAAAGTAACTCCATTGCACATATACTGAAAAACAAAATCCCTTCTACAACTGTGTTTTCTCTTTCCTGGAATCAGAAATCCCAGTGGCCTGTTTAGTCCTAAACTCTTAACTCTTAAGTAAAGTAGATTTAAAAATATCATGTCGATGACAGCCTAAGGGCACAAAACCCAACATCTGTTATTTTGGGTTACTGCTGAAAAAGTACTTTAAGATCTATGCAGCGTGTTTTTGACAGTCAAGTCAAGAGGGCTACCATTAGCAAAAATATGCTTCCCTTATACTCTAATTACTCTTCAGCTTAGATTAGCTCAAACTCCTCTGCAGCACGCACTGAAGAATGTATTGCTCATATTGATTTTTCTAGAAAATGTAAAACACACAATTAAAAACACTACGCATGAATACCCCATCACAAACTTTTTATTCATGGCGGTCCACAATGATGAATCATAGGTTAGTTGATGCGTCAGAATCATATTTCGCCTGGATGGGTCAAAGCTGTGGTCTTTGATACATGTGTGTGTGCATGAGAGATAAACAAAGTGAAATAGAGACAGAAACAGAGGGGTGAGTGAATCACAGCATTGTGTTTCTTTATGTAGAAACTGTGCTCATCTGGGAAACTATTAGACTTTTCTCCATTTCCATCCAGGTATGCCCTGTATCTGTGAACATTTGTGCCCTACCTATACACAGCCATTTAAAGCTTGACAACACAGTTGGGGTGATTCAACTGTCTCCCATATAGCAACATTGATTGCTTAGTTTTTGACTGCCACATAATAGAATGTGCATGTTGCGGGTAAACACAAGTCCCCATGGTGTTTCGCAGGCAACGTTCCCAACTGTCCCCGTCCATTATTTTCCACCCCCTGGTGTGCACTCATTCATTCTCAATGGGGGAGAGGGAGATAGAGGAGGGGTGGCTGAAAATAAGCATCTAGTGTGGAGGGTAATGGAAGCAGTAATAGTGGAGTTATTCTTGCTCACTCAGGAGACTGACAGCTGGTGGATGGTGCATGCTGGTGGAACAGTTGAGGGCCCATGCGGATTCACTCTCTCAGGCCCTCCTCAAGTTGTGTAGTTCAGTGGTGCACTGCAGCGCACATTGCGTCACTGCATTTCTGACCTCAAGTCCTGTTAATGGTGGAATAAGACAGTTATGTCTATGTGACTGAGCAGTGTAGAGTGCAGAATTATGTGGCATTTGGTTTTGGGTTTGTCAGTTTTCCTTTCTCCAGTTACTTTGAAAATGTAACTGATTGACTTAAATGTAAGTGGGCTGAAATAAAAGCTAACAATTGCATTTCAATGACATTAAATGTGGAGGTGTATTATGAGGGCCATGCAATTGTGGTTGAAAGTCGTTCAGTGGCACTGGGAACAATTAATTAGATAACGGGTGATTTTCTTTTTTTAACAGCAAAGCTTGTGGTGGGTTACTTGGTTTGCTTAATGAATCCGGAGTGTGGACTACTTTTATTTGTATGTTATTTGTGGGCGTCACATGAATAAAGGTAATAAGCTTTTGTTTCATTCAACAATAGAATTACTTGTTTAAAATGTACGCAACATATATTTTTCCAATAAATTCAAGAGAGAGGTGACGGTATTCATTAATTAACTGAACTACATGCTAATTTTATCTCCACATCACTTCCACTTCCCTTGAAACTCGTCGTGCCCCTCTTGGGTATATCTTACAGTCTGAAAACCTCTGGTCTAATGCAATAACAATGACGGTGGCAAGAAAATACTGAAATTGAAGGGAGGCGAAAGAGGTGAGGAATGATTCTGGTAATTCATAGTCAATAAGCTGGCAAATCAGAGGAATGGGTAGATGACTCAGAGGGCAGACGATAGAAGATAAGGAGGGGGGGGGTTCTGTTTTTGCATGAGGCATTCTGTCTCATTGTCTCCCGAGATCAATGTGTTAAATGATATCAATTCCAGCTCCTTGTCAATTTAATTAGGCAGGAACGAGAGGTACAATTACTGTCCAATGTGGTTATACTGTCTGCAGCAGGCTTAAAGGGGAAGGCGAGCTGCAACAATTCTGATAACGAGAGGGTGAGAAAGTGTGTGTATGTGTGAGTCGTGTCGTGTTGTGTGTGTGTGTGTGGCGTGTGTGTGGGGGGTGATTGTGCTAACATGTTGGTGGGGTTAGTAGGTAATGGGTAGCTAGATCCTCATTAAGATAAGTTGTGCTCCCTCTGCTGTGGTGCCATGGATGAGCCAGTTTGACTCTCATTAAGTGGAACTTAAAGAGGTGCAGCGGTGGCTATCAGCTAGTTTGATTACAGGATAGAGAGGAGGAAAACATGTCAAGATGCCTGTGGCTGGAAAAAATACTGCCAGATGAGGGGTCCTGATTTGAATTTTACATTTTTCCTCAAATTAGATGACATATTAATGTAGAACAGAAACGGATGGTATATCTGCATCTCTGTATTCCCATTATCAACCACTGGTAATACAGTACAGCCTACCTACAGAACCAATGAGACACAATGCAATGCTTGTCTATGCTCTGCTGGAGCAACTAAGCAGATAAGTCTTATATATAGTGTACTATATATATGTCTGGCCTCCAGAAAATGTTTGTGATCGAATGGAAGCAATAATCACCTATGGCAATGGTTCTCAAACCATCCTGGTCCTCAGGACCCAGAGTACTGCTGTTCTACCATTCACTTGATGTCCCAGGTGTAACTCAGTTCCTGATTAGATGGCTGGAATGAAAACCAGAATTGAGAACTACTGACCTAACATAACACTTTACAATAACCATTATCAATAAATGGTGAATTATCATTATCTGGGTGTCGAGTTAACACAATTCCTCACCATTTGTTGCTTTTCTTTCTATTTTCTATGCTTTTTAATCCAACTTTATTTTATTTTATTGTGGCAATACTTTACTGAGTCCCATCCAGGGCTGAGAGCCCAGTCATCGTAAGAGTTACAAAGGTTTTACATCTTGAAACTCAGCCTTGATAATCACTGTCTCTTAGTTTTATTGTATATAAAGCACTTCGTAAACATTTAGCTTTTAGAAAAGTGCTATACAAATAACGTTGTATTATCATTACTATTATTGTCATTACATTAATTAATTCCTTTTTAATGCTTAAGTAACAATGCAATTGTGATTGGTTAATTTGCTACGTTGTTTACTAATAATACTAATAGTAATTACCGGTAATTATATATTATGCATTACTTAATCATTCATTAATTACATGTTAGTAAAATAATAATGTATATGTTGTATCACAACATATTAAATTAAATCAATGATTTTTTATTGCCTTAGTTCCAATTTGTTCGTAATTTATTATTATCCAAGTTAATACTTTTAAATATCCATACATGATAACATGATGACAATACATTATTTGTAAAATATAAAACAAACAAATGCTGTGATGACCACTGACAACCTTTACTAAGCATTGTACAGTTTGCGCTCAACAATAAGGCTAATGTTTATTTATGTTTTACAAACCACTAACCATATACTGAGCATTGTAAACATCAGTTGAAACTAGGGGTCCACATAATGCTTATTTATATTTTACAAATAATTTGTTAATCATATTTGAATACTTAATTAGGTATTTAAAAGTGTTTAACTTGCATATTAACAAATTACTAACAAATTGTTGACTACAGCGATCAAAAATCATTGATTTTACATAAATTCCTATGTTACAATATACATGATTTATGTATTTATTAAAATACCATTAATTAATTAATTAATTAGTAAATAATATTACACTATATAATGTACTATTAACTAGCAAGGGGTTTAGGAAATATAATAATCATCAATTAAGGGTTAGTTAAACAATACATTATAATTAAAACATATTAAATTACTAATATTATTAGTGATGGTTATTGAAAAGTATAATTACAGCAGTACACACAAACACATGCACACACACACGCACATACACTAATATCTCAGTTCTGCTTAAACTCTACTGTAGGATGAGTAACCGGAGCACCTGTGTGGAGCCTCAAGAGATCCAATGCACTGCATATGCAAGAGCTCTGTCTTTTCTCCTCTCACATGGCTTCCCATGGTATATATAACAGTGTTGTTTGAGCCTGGCAGTCTCCTATCAGTTAGAGTTAATGCAGCTGAGTACGGCGCTGCCTGAGGTGGAGCCAGAGTGCCTTCTGGCACTAGCTCTCTCATGTTTAATGGCTGATGCCGTTTGCTTACTCCTGTCATTACACTGGCTCATGCTCAGACTGTGGGCTTGTCACTGTCTATTAGCATCAGTGGTCAAGCAGGCTGTGGATGAGAGGAAGCATCTGGTTTATCATCTAGTACATCATAAGTAGGGAATGAGCAGTTTATATGGGATAGGGTAAACATGGAATGAAGGATTAACACCATGTGTGCATGGATACAGATTTGGTTAATTAATAGATGGATGAGACACGGGAGGAAAGGGTGGCAGTCACCAGAAATGTCAACACCAGAACAAACTGCTGGGTCCATATGGTATAGTATTTCAGCAATGTTCCTGTAGTATGAGCTGATGAGAGGGCAGAAACACTGCACATACTTATGAAAAAGTTATTCTTAGCCTTTGGCTTACGGTTGACTTGGCTCAAGGGTAATTTAGCCCCTTTTCACAATGCACGAGCTAAACTGGGAGCAGTTTTAAGAAACCTATTGATAGCTTCAAACAAACTGTACAAGGGAATTTTATCATATAACAGTAATATTATCAAGTACACATATAAAAAATCAACTGGAAAATGATTTAAAAAAAAATAGAGGCAGAGAAAGGAAGCAAGAGACAGAGACAGAAAACTGCAGCAGAGACGAAGATAGAAAAAGAGACAGTGGCAAAGACAGTGACAAAGACAAAGAGATACAGAGAGAGAGACAGGGGCAAATTTGGAGAGGTCTGGAAGCTAGACAGCACCTCATTCAAAAAATCTTACAATGGATTTGTCTGCCATGACCAAAGCTTTGAATTCAGTGAGACAAACTACTTTCAGACCTTTCTACAGCCTTTCACATGAAGAGGGAGAGCACAGAGATCATAAAGACTTTACGAAATAATTTAGTGAGATTCAATGATGTTTTATTTAAAGCTTTATTGAAACATTAGATAAATACACCTGTTTCGTGGAATAACACAAACATAATTATGAATGCTGTTTTGTTTAAGTATGATATTTTAATAAGGCTCTGGAAATTTCGCTCACTCTTCCGAGGCGAATCAGTGACTAACACGTTCGTCTATGACATATAACGTTACAAAAAATTAGATGAGCCGTAATTAGAAACTTACATTTTCGAAATTATTATGCAATAGATAAATAAAGATAAATAACGTTTTTGAAAACAAAGCTATAATAAATTCCCTCTTGAAATTAGAAAGCTGCAACAAACTACGACAGCTCAGGCGTCAGTTTCAAACTTAAACTACATAAGTGCAGTAACTATCCAAGCCTGTTGATTTTTATTTAAGAATACAATCATATTTACATGATATGGGGTGAGTCGTGTGTCGGTTTACAGTGAGTCCAGCTGCTGAAAATACACGTTCCGATAGGACCGATGTCTCAGGCAGCAGAAGTAGCTTCTGGCTAACTTTGCCAGCCTCGGGAATCTTCCTCCGAGGACTTTCCTCCAATCTGTGGGACTGACATTTAGCGGTGGTGGAATGTCCTTAAGAAAGTTGTCCACTTCTGTTTCTATGTCATTGGTGCGGGTGAAGTAAGTTAGTGGTCGCCCAGTAGTAGCATCATTAGCATTAGCA
>OMOT01068135.1:0-16653 GCA_900312575.1 Acanthochaenus luetkenii | reverse complement strand
CGGCCACACTCCCGATAAGCAACACCAATAGCGCTCTGCTATAGCAGAGCGCTATTGGTGTTGCTTATCGGGAGTGTGGCCGCGGCGGGACCGTCGGACCCGCAGGACGCGGGGCGTGTGCGGAATACGGAGGACGACGGGAGGGTTAAGAAAGCAAAAGCTTAGATTCGATGCGACGCTTCAAAACTCCTAAAGGTCGTGAGACCAACGCGCTACCGCTCGACTACGGAGCCTTAACGTCATTATGTGAAAATACTTCTATAAGACAATGACCTCACTGTCGAGTAGTGTTTCGAGCATTTCGTGAAGCAATTGGTGTTTCGGAAAGCCCTGTTCTGGCCATCCTTACAGTAACCCTATCAAATGCATTTTTCCCCGTGGGTGCTCGTGGGTGCTCGGGCCATCTCCGTGGGTGCTCGAGCCCTGAAGCACCCACGGAATCGGCGCCTATGGTATTTAATGTATTGTTATCGGACTTTCAGAGGGGAGCGTGATCCAGGATCGGTCGGAAATACCAGTGAGACAGAGAGCCAAGGTTTGATTGCTCAGCTGATGATGGACACTTCCTCCTGCAGTCCGCCAGATAACACTGTTTACCTCACTACTCCTCTTTCCAAAACCTCTGCATTACCAACCATCCAACCAGGTGAAAAACAAATGTGTCCTGTGAAAGACTCAGTTGCACCACAGCCTGGGTGCATTTCACTTTGACAATGAATGTCAGGATTCATACATGAAGGATGTCATAATGTGCTTTTTTTCCCTTTCTTCGAATGGTCGATCTCTCATTTTGGAATGAAACTTCGGCCCTAGGACAATTCGCTTTGCCTGAGTGAACACTGGGCTCTGTCTATGACAACCAGAAACTAAACAGAAATGTTTTTCCAGTCCCTAGACCTGTACTGTAACACAGATGTATACCGCTGCTACTAATCATTTTGGAAAAGATGGAAAACGGTGACTGTGACTGTAGCGAGAATTATCTTCTAAGTAGCGGTACATTTTCTGATTCAGAACTGTCAGCAGTACCATAAAACTAAACGTGTATGGGCATAAAAGCTTCCTAAAATTAAACATTATTTTAAATGGTAGAAAACGTAATTCACAAAGCCAGTCTCCTATTTACTATCATTGTTGTGGCAAATTTCAGTCTGTGTTCTTCAAGCACTAATATTGTTTGCATAAATTGAATCTAGACCATCCACCTAAGCAAGCCTTTTTTTAAATCCATATCTGGGTCAGGGTTGTGGCGTCAATCATCAGAAAATGTCCTATAATGCCTCGTTCACTGCTTAACAAGTCAATAATGACGAGGGCCTATGTATCGAAGGACAATGAGGACAGGAGCGCAGCGACTCTCTGGTGGACGGTGTTAACTTCACCTGCTGCCCAGTTCCTGGAGAGAGAGAGAGAAAATGTGTGACTGAC
Source organism: Acanthochaenus luetkenii (assembly GCA_900312575.1). Lineage (NCBI taxonomy): Eukaryota > Metazoa > Chordata > Actinopteri > Beryciformes > Stephanoberycidae > Acanthochaenus > Acanthochaenus luetkenii. The sequence goes on along the minus strand of OMOT01068135.1, from coordinate 15,225 downwards.
TGTGGTACTTGCTGACCCGTGACTGTGCTTTGCCGGCAGACGCCAACGCAACACACACATTCCAATCCCGCCCTGCAATCACAACGCGCACAACCACCGCTTAGCCTGAACAGACGTTACATAGCATTACACACACGCACGAACACACACACACACATAGACAAGCACACAGTCATACATAGGCACACCGCACACACACACATGCTCAAAATACCTCACTAGCAGCATGGGTGGGCCAAGAAGGGGAAGAGGAACGGCTTATTACAGCAAAAATACTTCTCCCGGCCGGGGATGCTTGGCTGCTCAGTCACACATCCCGGCGATGGGACAAAAAGCCACTTCTGAAGGCCTTATCTGGAGGCAGGAAACGCACAAATGGCCTGGATGCCCAGAGACATACAGTGAAAGTGGAGTTTCAGTGGTCCCCTGTGACCTGCTTTCATTACCAAGTGGTGGTCAAAGAGTGCGATTCGTGGTATTTGTTTGTGTGCCAGTGAATCTTAAAGGATAATTCCGGTTATTTTCAACACGATCATGACAATTGATTGTGTTCAAAATGTCTTAATTTACATAAATGTAGTGCTTTACTTAGCTCTAGTTCGCAGGGACCGCTGCTGTCCAACACACACCCAGAGGGCCAATGCAATTTCCAACAGTCCAACCCAACAAGCAATAAAAACATGCCAGCAATTACAACATTAACATCTTTACTCCACTGTGCTCTTTATTATGTAGAAAAAACTACTGCTACTTACTGCATGCAAACAAACCAGTAATACGCTTCTGAATGAAACGTTTAGCCTCGCTCACATCCCATATCTTTGGTAGCTATGATCATGAAGTGCCATGGTAAGATTATGTGAATCACTTCACTACAAATAGGACACTCTTTCCACATTTTCTCCAACACCGCACACATGGGAAATGACTGCTAACCCACAGGACTAGGAGCAGAAGTGCAGACTTCACATGAAAACATTTCGTCTCATGCCCCAAGGAAGCGATTAGCTCTCCTGCCTATCACAGAGCAGACGAGCAGACAAAGATGTGGCAATTGCTGGCTTGGCGGTTTGGTCTCTTCACTTCACATCAGAGTCTCAGCGATGGCTGCAGCGTCAAGAGAATCGCCCGGATCCACTTATCAGTGGTCTGCGAACTAACACAGTCACACACCTGCTGGATGAGGTCATTAAACCAGCCAGCAGTGAGATTTTTACAGCCTGATCATTTTACAGAGTGAGATGACTTCCAGCTTCTCCGTGTTGCCTTGAGACCAGGTGAACCCAGATTCAGTCATCCCCTCTCTCCCATCTCCTTTCTTCCGAACATACCTGGGCTGAAACTGAGACCATCTATCCCATAGTCCCACAGCCTGAAGGCCTGGTCTGTAAAACACTGGTGGATCGTCCCATTAAAAGATCACTTTGCCTCCACATCACAATCTAAGGTGATACACAATGTAAAGTAACAGATGAGGTATGCAGCCATTCACACACAACGAGTTCCAGTCTTTCAACATATTCAATAGCTGCCGGCTACTGGCGGATTTATCGGTGTACTTTGGCTAAATCAGCGCCGACTTTTTATACGGGAACTTGGCGATTATTCATCAGAAGTCATATAAATTTCACAACGCCGTACATTACATATAAAATATATTTCTCGCTCTGCCACAGAAACAACATTGAGTAAGCTGTAGAGATCGTAATAGCCTAATATTACTGCGATCGTTCCAACCCCGGCCAACAGCCTTACTACACTGTGTGGAGATTAGGTAAATAAATCTATGTGGCCGAGCGCATGGTGCGAAAGATTCACATGATGATATCCAGCCAATGAGATTAGCCAATTTTTGATCTTGCACCTGATCGCGATATTTATGTGAATTCTCGTCATGAAAAATGGCGACCAACGACCAAACGTCAATCATCGTTTAGGATTTAGTGCTGTTCCAGAAAAGAAGAAAGGTATGGCAATGTCATTTATTAGTGATGTGGATTTTCCTGTGGACGAGTCATGGTGATGTGACACGTGAACGGAAAACAGGGAGAAGCATGTTGGGTTGTTGCTGTGAGGCTGTTGCAGTGTTGGTAGACGCCGCAGTGACAAGAGACACTTGCCGCTCAGCCCCCACTTGCCGCTCAGCCCCCGGTAGTGGAGGGCGGACGTGTACACTCATAGGCCAAAACCTGTTAACACAACCAACCCGAGCGCCTGTGGCACAGATGCTTGACTCTATATGGCACGATGACAGAGTATTTGTAAATAAATTATGGTACCATATTTTCATATAGACTAGGGTCTAATAATGATTAATTTAAGGCGGGAGATTTGTAAAAATATATATACTGCCTTCTACCTTCATAACTATTGAATGCACTGGTCTTTTCTCACAAAACTGAAGGACCGTGTATTCTGGATCAAATCTGTAGCCAGTGCTGTCTTCGTAATCATTGTAAGAATCCATCGGTCCAAGTTATTTGTGCAAATAGTAGCCTACGTTGCTGCAGGTAAACAAACGCAGGCTGCTCACCTGGACACAGTTTTGTAAACAGCTGGCACTTCCCGCTACCCCGACCCCGACACATATTCCTCCACAGGAGCAGAGAAAACAAGCGCCAGGGGAATACATATGTCCAAGCCATGCCAAGCACGTTACAAATTTCAGATTGCAATACATTTCACAAGAGAGCATACTGAGACCTGTAAGAATACACCCTGAGCTTTCCGTCTCGGAAAAGCACATTCATCATAGTTTTTCCAAAGCATTTACGATTGCCCAATTGTCTTCTATTGTAGCCCAGTCAGAGCCTGTAGGAAAACTGTAGCAAGCTCAATACTGAAACGATCAGTGAAATTATGGTCTATATGTGTCAGTTTCATGGTAGAGTGTCCGCAAATAGGGTCTAAGGTCCAAAATAGTGAACTTATCCTTTAACACCCAAAGTGACTACAGTGACGACTTGAGACCTTCACACACACTAGACTGACCGGTCAGATTAGCCCCTGGCTCTTTTTACTACAGAGAGAACACATTCACAACTGAGCTCTGGACCCTATATAATGTAGCATATCTTTGAGTGACTCTTGACAGCGCCTACAGGTTTTTTCTTCTTTTCTACTGTGCTGTAGGGATATTCTCTCATTCTCAGTGCAACCCCCACACTACCACCCTCTCTCTCTACGTCTTATATCTCTGTCACTCAGCACCTCTTTTTATTTTCCCTCTCTCCTTTACTTCCACATATCTATGCTCCACAACCGCCCTCCCCTTCTGCCATCACTCCCTCTTTCACTCTCTCCCTCCTTGGGTTCTCGCTCTCCGTTTCCCAACCCTCCAGCTCTCCAATCGATATCCTACCCACACAAACCTCAAGCATTATTCTCAGCGGCCAAGCCCCTGAGTGAGACTCTGTGAGGAATCTAACAGACCGAAAGAGAAACGGATCCAGAGAGAAGACAGATTCCATTCTGAGGTGAGCCGAGGTTAGCTTCGAAACTCTTACAGTGTGTGAGAGAGAGATCTACAGCAGATAGCAATAGTACAACTGTACTGCAATAACATACAGCAACGGGACCCAGAGCCACCAAACATGTCCTGAAGCTAATCTATATGGAAACCTTCATTCTGACTAACATGCTACAGTAGCTCAGAGCCTTAGGGCAAACCTTCGGAGAAATGACTATTAATTAACGTTATGTAGGCAAACACTCCAACAGAGGTTTTGGATAATGGGTGTTATATCGTGCAAACAAACAAACAGAATAACGGCAACCACGGCGTGTTTGCTCACGTCAAGCCGAGAGCAGCCTGAGGTGAATTTCACTCAGGTATTCTGCCAGCCCTCGCTGCCTCCCCATACATGGGGAGAACAACAGAATGGATGTGCTTGTTGTTCTAAAATTTCACAAAGCCCTCCCAGGCCTTTTGCAGCCCCACATTCCACATACGCTCACAGTTCAATGTCAGACTTCAGACCAGGCAGTGGCAGGGCTGTTCACTGTTCTACCAGGACATGTGGAAGATAAGGCAGAAAAGGCCGGCTGTGTTGCCATTGTGCATGGGGCTATTGCTCAGTAACACTAGCTGGCTGATACTGTCTGCAACACCACTGCAGGCTAATAGGGCTCTATTAGCATTGCTGTGAAACCTTGCTAGAGAAATTAGAGAGTTTCATGTAGGTCCCCTGGGAATACACCACGCAAAGCTGCATACACACAAATCTGAGTAAAACATTTCCAAAGAACTCTTAGCATTCCTTTCAAACTGCTTGGAGCAGGAGATGGGTGGGGTTTGTCGTATGAGACAACTGGATGAATGGCGGAACGCTTGCAGTGAATGTCCATGCACAATGCACCTGACGCTTGACAATGCTGCGCTGGAAAATACTGTCCACCTCGTGGGTGTGTTTGTAGTGGAAGCAGGTTTTCCTTTCATAGAACACAGCATTATTGCTAGCTTTCGCGTTTACCTAGGCTGCTTGTTATAGCAGCACGATCAAGTGAGCATTGTTGTACATTTCTCTTCACCCACCACCCATGATTTCAGACACTGTCCTCCACATCGCTGCTTAATAAATACCAGTCCATTACACCGGACAAAATATCCTTTATTTATGGAACCAGCGGGAGGACAATTAAGGGTGGGGTTTAACTTGTGAGCCGATACTTGTGAGCTGATTCCAAGACAAAAACAAACGCTTGTCCTAGCTAAGTCTTGTAACAGCATTTTTCAGTGATTTTTCAGATGCTCGGCGCTCCAGACCTACCACCTCTCCTTACAGACAGAGGATTGGGAGAAATAATAAATGGTCAGTTCCAGAGAGAGACAGAGAGGGCGGCCAGCCAGCACAGGGTCTGCTTTTGCACTTATCCTCACACACACGTGTAAGCCAGGAGCCAAACCCACAGCCTAACTCAATAAACAAGCTTTGACACGAGGGGAGGGGGAAGGCAGGAGTATCTGTGTGCGCACGCATGTGAGCGAGTGAGTGTGTGTTGATGTGTGCCGACGACAAAAAATACAAAGTGGAGCAGAGTCAGGGGCCCCAGATGATCGTCTAGGGAGACAGAAGCGGTAGCACATGCTCGCCAGTCAGCGGCCCATTCCTTTGGCCCTAAAGACAAAGAGCAGATTGATGGGAGCCCTGCAGGAGCCCATCATTTGTCTTCTGTGACCTGCAGGGGATAAGGCACTCATCCTGAGGGTGCATCAGTAACAGTGGGTCAAAGGTCAGAGCCTTGACGCCGACCCCGCCGTGCCCTATGGATAGTTCATCCTCGCAAGGCCTCAAGGGGGGGGGGTAAGGTCAGCGGTGCATTCGTCGAAGTGACACTTTACAATGCGTGTTCAGAAACCAAAATACATTCTGCATTCTGATGTTAAGAGTTAAACATGATATCTGTTGAGATGTTTATGTCCCCCCCCCCCTTCCATATAACAGTAATTATTTTTTATTGCTATAGCTCTTTTCACATTGTTTCGAATTGCATTACAAAAGGAGTGATTAAAAACTAAAAGTATGTTTGGCACTATATGCACCACCAAGAAGAGCCAGGAAATAGCAGGTGCATTTAATAAGCCACAATATCTGCAGTCTGGCTGAGGGAAGGAGTGTTGCAGTGACGACCCAGAAAGAATGCTTACTTCTCAGCTAGGCCAGATCAATATGCAACTACAAATAATGCAGTGATCGCAAACTCCTTACATACACAGGCGCACATTTAATTAAAAAAATGTTTTAAGATGTCATTTTTGCTACAGAAACAGTGAGTGTTTCACCTCAGAGAACACACCACAGACCTGGATCCAGTTTTTGCAAGTATGTAATTAGTATTTATTTCAACATACTTAGAGTGCCAGATTGGAGGTGTTTACTGCATCAGGACAATTGATCGATAGTACAAATCACGTGAAAAATAACTAAATTGCCTTTCAAATACTTTCCTGATTGTCTTAACCTTCTGGTACTCCTGGTGTTAGTCTATGTGACAAAGCCCTTCCATCCGCTACACAAAGCAGGTTACAAACAAGCATTATGAATTATTAGCAAATACTATTTGCCCAAGTTCTGACACACCCCAGCTGTTTCTGCAGAATTTTAAATTTAAAGCAAATCCAAATACAGGCAAATACCTCCCACTCCTCTCTTCCTCCCTTATTCCTTCTCCTTCAGCTGACCCTGACATGTAAATAAAGCTCTCTTTATGGGTTTGACTTGGAAGGACTGACTTTAACCTCAGAAAACCAGACCAAACTACACTGTAGTCCAGCATGGAGTTAGAGAGCACATCATCTTTTGACTTTCCACATTGACTGCTTATTTGTTGCAATTTATCAGCACATTTTCAATAGTTTGGCTTGGTCACCATGCCAGTCTTTCAAATAATTTTCTACAAATGAGGGCTAATGTTGCCTGTAAAATACACGTAAAAAAGGCAAAACTGGAGATATTACATTTTTGCAATACACTGACAATATAGCAATAGTAGAGTAGCACAAGAGAAAAAGTAGAGTAGCACAAGAGAAAGTGAATAAGTTGAGAAACTGCATTTCAGGATTCAAGCGTACTAGTGAAGAGCAGGTGATGCAATCTCTCCATTAAAAGCAGGCCTTCATTGTGGGATTAAAGCCTTTCCGTTTTGGTCGTATGGACGTTCATCATAACCCATAACATTAAGTAAAGTATCAGGTCATCCGAGTATTGTGATTTGAGAATCTGATGGCCAAATATAGGCCTGGCATGACCATGATATCATTCAGTTTGCCTCATCAAATTAAATAATGAGGGGGGGACAAGGAAGCAGCAATTCTGTCATGGTTGGCTTTCTGATTTACGGGTCATATTGCTCCCTCACTCACATACAACCGCCACACAATTGACAATTAAGCTCAGAGTAGGAGGCCGTTTCAGCTGTAAGCCTCAACAGAATGTTTGCACTCCAATGTGTGTGTGTGTCATCAGGAGTATGACACACTGTGATCCCTATTGGTAGAGCCTGCCGGCAGCTGGTTGCCGCTTCACACCCGGCTGCTTCTCACTCCTCATGAAGGAGAGGTGTTAGGTAGAGGGTGGGGTCAGCACGCACACTTGGGCTGCAACGATTATTCAACATTATCGACAATGTCGCATCATGAATTAGTATGTCCTGTTGTTGATTTGTCATCAAAGACACTCATGCATACTTCTTCTCTGACTTTTCGTTTCTATGTTGAAAATGGCTGATGTACGCAGCAGTTCTGAGGATGACAAGCCCTAAAGCAAACCTTCAAAACAAAAGACTACAGTACAGTGGAAAAACGTCTATGTAATAGCAACGTATAGTAACATGTATACTGTGCAAGATCGTCTTGGCTTACTATGGTGGTACAGCGAGCTTGGACAGGTTTTATAAAGTAATTCCAGTCAGGATTGTCAATATAAACCCCATACTGACAAACATACATTGCAATGCACATTCCAAATGTTTTATAAATAATGTATGTAAGGAGTAATCTGTTCTGAATGAAAACAGTTAAGACTGAATCACAAAACATGCCAGGCAACTTTGTCTATCTTAACTAAGTACATTTTAATTTATAGATACTTGGTCGTCTAATGAGTTCCGGATGGGGCGGTGGAGAAAGGATGCGAGGAATGGAGAACAGACTTCTGAGATTCAACAACTGAGCTCCAACTGTCATCATGGGGTGGAACGAACACGCACGTTATGTGACCACAGCCATTCACATCAACCGCAGACTGCAGAGGCCTGTGACCCTTATGTCAGGAACGCTGTGAGTAAGAGCAGGGAGAGGTGAAGTGTGTGAGTGTGTCTGTTTTATTAGATTACGGGCCGGTCTAAAGCAGTATCCATGTCATTGTTCCTCCCCAAGCGCCTGGGATTCCACAAATAACATTCTTAGCAAAGTTATTCAGAATCTCTAGGGTGTGTTGACCACGTTGTAGATATCTGGAATGAGAGCAACTGTGTTTAATGCAACAACGGAGAGGTTTGTTTCATCAAAGGGTTCAAGAAGCCACATACCATATATAATTGTAGGGCATCAGCGCTGTGCAAGGTAATGAGCAAACACACGTTTACATATATATGCTTGTGCAGTCACGCCGCACAGACACACATGCACGAATACACACACAGTTTTGAATCATTTATTCATATATTTACACAGGACTAAAAAAAATTGGGATAGAGCCTTTGCTTTACTTTGATTTGATTGACTCAAAGTCAGAGTATGTACGGTGGCTAGCAAGTTGGAGAACAGGCAAAGACTAAAGTATACAACCGAGGCATTCAAATGTTATCGTTTCAAAAAGTTACTGGCCGGTGTGGCTGGTGACCCTTATTGATTTATCCGGCCAAATACACATTTTACTTGTATTTGGTGCTTGGCGGGTGGTAATATTAGACCCTGTATTCACCCTCACCTCATGCCTATGAGCTCAACACGGATGACTGAATATAAAAACCAGTCGCTGGCACATGTAGCCGAATTGTGAGATGGAATCCAATCCAATTACAGGTAAGAAGCTTAGTTTGGGAAGATTTTTTTCCAGGCTGCGGTCGAAAGTACAGCCCACCTCAATAACAGACTCCTCTTTAAACTCCTTATCAACAAAAACATCTGGTTTGTTAGCAGCAATGCCAGAGAACACATCACAGTCATGACTTCAGACTTTGAAGATACATAGTTTGACAGACCATGTTCATACATCATTTCTCAGGAGAGTGGATGCAATGTCCTTGGATATCAAGTCCTGCCTGGATATATAAAAAGGCCCCCATAAGCATTGGCAACTGTACAGAAAAAGAGTTTAAGTTATCTGTTCATGGTCATGGAGGAATACAAGGAGAAGCCAGAATAATATGAACGTGCTGGGTAGAACCTGCAACCGTGTTTTGATCGTGAAACATGACAACGCTCTCATCAACTGCCATATTGACATTTTCAGAAGGGAGAAACAATGGTCTGGGGAGGTGGGAGGGAACGAGTTTCCCCAGCAGTCTCAACCCCAGTAATGTGTTGCTGTTATTTCATGGCTGGGTGGGTTTGAGTGTTTGATAAAGGAAGCTGAATTTCAGCTCAATCACAATTCATCGAACATGCTCTCAGAGACGGGCAGCTCAGTTATAACCTTTACTCTCTCTCTCACACAAATGTTTGAGGTTAACAACAGATGGTCAGTGAAAGCTGCAGTAGGCAGGATTTCTAAATTGGCATTTTGTTTGAATTGAGCAGAAGTAATCCCTATATATTCCCGACATATTTGAGCATGCTAATATGAAACAATTTTAAATGTGTGTGAGAGCTTTGCGTTTTAAAAAACCTGAGGCCTGCCTACCTACCGACTCCTAATTGCACCACTATGCACTGACTCAAGAAAAACTAAGTTCTCATTAAAAACACAGCCTGGATCTTCCATGTGAATCGTATCAAGATGATTTCCAAATTATCTCTGACATAAATTAGTTCAGTGGCTAATTGCTACTGCTGAAATACACTCCACAGTTTGTCAGTTTTGCCTTGCAGTACTGACTTGCCCTCTCTTTCCCTCCCCCTTCTTTCAGGATATACAGGTACGAGTTGAAAAACACTCTGGGAATAGTCCCTGCAGAGGAACAGCGGCGGGGCTCACCTAAAACTGTCTGCTTGTTCTGTGCACACAGGCTGAAAACACATGTTCTGGTATGTGAGCCGAGTCTGCCAAGTTAAGTTTTATATCTAAAAAAAAAAGAAAAGAAAAAAGGCCTGGCTTTAGTCCCAAAAAAACCTCAGTTCTATTCTGATCTCTCCTCATTCTTTCCTCCCCTCCTATACTCCATTGGGACACCCAGGGGAGTGCGGGATGGGGAGGTAACTTGGCCTTGTTCTTTTAAAAGGCCTGGACTACCTGCTACGCTATCTGCCTGTTTGTTGTGTGCAGTTGTGCCCTCCAGCTGTGGTGCGGATTTGGAAGCCTCACGGTTAAGTTGATAGGTCACTGCACATTCCAGACATTTTCTGTCGGTTTGTTTTCCACCATGAAGGCTCACAATACAGCCTGCTGCTGCTGAGGGCCCTGTATGTCTTATCTTAGTGTACACTGACTGAACAAACCAAAAAAAGAATAACTTGCTCATGGCCCTACCACCTCATCTAAGACATTTCTTCAGTCACCACACTCTTAGTTTCCCTAACTTCTAAGTAAAAGTGACGTGGAGATGATTGCACTAGGTATTTTTGGGACAATGTAGATGGGTAACACTCAAAGGGAGACACTGAATCAAAAATGTACACAAAGGTTTCCTTGCAACGAGCTGTTCCAACAAGATAAAAGCAACTATGCCGTGCCAGCTCTTTGGGCACTGCTGCCCATCAGAGTTGCTCAAAAAGTTGCCCTTTGTATTGCTTCCTTTATATTCTCACTGAGGGCTGCTGGCTGGCTGGCTGCTGATGTGGCTCAGTGGTCTCTGTTTCCCCATTGTCCCGTCATGCTGTGCAGGCTGACCTCCATTAGCTGCTGGCCCATGGAAGGTCAATGGAAGCTAATAGATGTTGATGGCACTGGCCAGCGGTATATTCATTACACCGCTTTCCTGGAATTAATTATCATCAGACATTTTAATTAAGCAACGCCAACTCTCGTCATTGGCTGCTTATTGACTTGGAATTCATAACAGCACCAGTGGCGAGCGGTGACCTCTGGAGCTGGGCATGCTACCCCTCCTCAGTACAGGACGTAACGTATCGCACATATTTGACAGAGTACGTTTGAGTGTCGCTGAGCTAACCGGGCGAGGGGAGAGCCAATCAGCTCGCTGGTGGGAGTGATGCGCATGCGTGTTTCCAAGACAAGCTGGTTCACAGACAGCTTTTCTGCCCACCTTTCTGACGGCCAGGGGAAACATGCAATACTCTATGAATACGACTGGGAATGACAAAGAGCGCATGCGCGAAATAAGATGAGAGCCTGGCAGCTTCTCTACGGAGCCTCACGAGGCTCACCGCGAGGATTATTTACTACGTTCCCACCGCATCGCAGTATTGCAGTTTGAAAATATTTAATTGGACAGTAAGAAACAAACATTTAAATGACAAATGTTAATGTAAATAACACTTATGCTAATTAGAATAAAATAAGACATTGAGATTGGAAAATAATGACATGAAAATTACATTTTAATATATAAATGCTCCCATCAATTTCAAACGCCTTGGGCATGCGCCGCATTTATAGCTTATTATGACCGCTCGCCACTGAACAGCACTGTAATAAACGTCCTCTGGCAGGAGAGAGCAAATGATCTGATTGATAATCAGTAACTTCTGTGATGCCTCATGGGTCTTTAGAATGTCTTAATACAGCAGGGCTGTTCGGTGCACATTATGCTTCCGCCTCTAACAAGCAGAAATCAATAACTTTCTGGACTCAGACAAAACTTGCGAGGGTGTTCCATCAACACCGAAAAATGCACTGCAAGACACAGATGTGAGTGAGGGCCATTAACAGATTTTCACCTTGGGCTCTGAAAAGCTTCTTAGAGAATACAGGCTCCCTGCACAGACGGATGACCTCAGCCCTGTCCCCCACCCTCTAGCCTCCTAACAGTGCAGAACAAATGTTCTGAGGAGGTACTGGTACTGTGACTGGACCAGAGAGAGGCCAGATTGAGCTGTGGTCTTGGCTACGGGAGGGGATCCTTGACTGGCATCCAACTCACACACTGAGCCTCTATCTCCACCAACTGGGCACAGAGAGGATGCGGGATCTCTGACAAACACACAGACACAGACACAGACACACAGCAGATAATTTACAACAGATAGTGAGATGCTGATGGAAGCTGAACAAAAGTCTTGATGGGGAGGAGAGTTGGGTTGCATAAAGCAGGGTGAATTTCGCAGTGTGTCCTTGAAGCAGGGCATGTGGCTTGTTTGATCAGCACCAGTGCATGCTGCGCTGCCCTGCTCTCCACTGCACATGCCATCGCACTCACAGATACTCACAGTGGGCACAGTGCCTGGCACCCTGTGACGAAGGACAACACATTTTGAATATGTGGGAGGATTTTATTAAATTGAGCAATGGGGTTCATGCAACTTTTGTTTTCAATTTCTACATATTTCCCAATATTAAGTGCTACCAAACACATAATGCTCTGGCCAACTGAAGGGCATGGTGGCGTTTCAGAGGCAGGGTGGAACAGGATGGCTGCCTGGCCGGATGCTGGCAACGTCTTGCCACTGTTGTCTTGGCAAAGGGCCCGGTCACTTGTGGACTTGGAAGAGATTGATTTTGTGGTTGCTTACAGCAGTCATGTGATTTAAAAGGTTAAATTAACTCACTGCAGGAGACTGGAGACAATAGAAGCCAAAAAGGCTTACTTAGGAGCCAAACTAGTTGTCAGTAGTCCTCAATGTAGTCACTGCTTCGTATCCAGAATGAGCACTGAAGACTTTGACTGCAATACATAGTCTCCTATTTTGGTCTCCCATTAATCTCAATCAGACCAAAATATGTTTTAGAAGATTATCGTATTTTAGTATAGATTTTTTTGGTATTGGTATTTCTGAGTTAAAATCAAGGTAAAATTCATTTTGTAGGAATTTGCCCAGTTGGGCCAATAGCTCAGAGTTCTACTTTCCCTCAGTATATTTTCACTGGCACACCAGGCAAAAAGTCTCTCCAGAAAGAAAATAAGTCTCTCCGTTAATTTTGTTTTTCCATTAATGGACCTGATGAGAGGTTGTTATTTAGCCACTTTGCCAATATACTGTTTCGGTGCTGCTGGCTCTTGTTGTGGGCATCAAGTGTGCGTTTGTGGTAACTATAGGTGCCTTCAAAAAATAAGTCAACTCAACCTGCCTTACTCTGAAATTGCCGAAAAACTGTACAAACCGTGCGTAATTAATTGATAATTTGTTATGCGTTTTCCACAACAAATACATTTTCTAGTTAGCTGTCTGACAGGAGTAATGAAACGCACTGCATGTCAAGCATCACTGGTAGCCACTAGCCAGTGTAAACTACACGTTCAACTACACTAGTAATTTTTCTCCTCAATATAAACTGGCAAAAAACGCTGTCTGTCACAAGCCGTGTAGGAGCGTGGCAATGTAATCAAAAGGTGCACCAGGTTGTGCCTACAATAAAGCACTATATGTGATAAAACACTGCTGAAATAGCACTAATAAATCAATGCTACTTCAGGGTCAAATCAAATGAGGGGGAATAAAGTGTCTTTGCTGAAGCTGACGTGTTTGTGGCACGCATGCATGAAGGCGGAAAATACCTTTGCCTATTTCAAACTGCAGCACAAATGCTCGACTCCTCAGTAGAAAGCCTTTTGATAACCTACGCTTCCACATCAGGGAGATACAATTTGAAACAATCAATACTAAAAGTAATGCTTCATTTCACAGTGCAAAAATCGTGTATAAAAAAAAACAGTATTGGAAAAAGAAAGGAGAGTCACTTCAGCAATTCAAACACACAGAACGCACCGGAGATGCCCGCAGAAATTTGATTCTGTAGACTTTTCCGTACTTAAATAAACAGAGGAAAGAAAGACATATTTCTAGAAATTACATTCCCACACTGCAGTCCATTAATTATTCATGTCTCCTATAGAGACAGAGACAGGATGTTGAAGACTACTATAAATAAAACAAACAGATGGGAGCTAGAGAGTAGGGAAGTTGCCAGAACAATAACTAGTGGATCTTTGTTGGGACGCAATGAAACACAGCACTGTGGTTTGTACTTTAAAAAAAGGAAAGGAGCGCCTTAAAGCACACAAGGACACGTACAAAAGCAAGCGGACTGACACACACCTACATACACACTCACACGTGCACACAGACATATGCACACACATATGAGTGCAGCACAAGTATCTGAAGATCCACTCCGCTTTAAGGCACACCCTTGAAATATTTATGACCCTCGATGACGTTCTATTCTCCACTACAGCAGGAGCACAGCATAGCTGCCTCCTTATCTCTGAGCTGCCTGGGCTCTACCACAACCACAGCAGCTACAACAGCCAGCCAGCTCCCTCCGAGGCTCAACATTCTTCTCCTTGGGATCCTATTACAGAGCCAGTCAGCAGCCATGTACAAAGTCCCTTCTATAATCTCCCCAAATCCCACATATTCTCAAGCCCTGAATGTAGAACGCCACAGAACAACACCATTATTTGATTTGTCCAGAAGCCTACGCGTGTGCCATTCATCAAATCCTTGGTGTTGCCCAACAATAGGCTTGCCCTCGCATAGGCTGAGTGAGCCCGGTGGGAGAGAGTGGCCACGGTAAGAAATGAGTCAGGGTCTTTCCCTGCAGTGAGTGGTCTTCCCTTGACGAACTCAATTGTAGGCTACTCAGTGGGATTCCTGTATACTCATACCTTCCATGAAGAGGGTTCGTAGAAGCTGCTGGCAACCAATACTATCCACTAACTCCACCAAGCATGTGGGCATGTGACCTCCACTCAACAGTATTGTATAATGGGCCTATATAACAAGAAGTTTACAGGCTATTGTATGGTGCTGCTGTTTGATGGAGAAAAAAAAACTTTTACGGCTTTTAAGGCGCTGGTGAAAACGCTCCGATTGACACCCATGCATTTGGGGAATTATTAATTAGGTTTTCAATGAGTTTCATGGAACTTACTGTTAAAAAGGACCATGAGAACTTCCAAGTCATTTGAAAAAAGGAGATTGGAGTTACAGTACATCTGATAGCGATACATTCCACTGATCATTACACCCTCAGAGCTCTGTCAGTGCCAGGGTATGACAAACAAGCTTGAATTTAAACATCGCCATCTTGTTACTATAGTTACCACTTGACAGCTCTCTGCCTGACGGCCTCTTCACCTACAGGTCTACAGCAACTGTAACTCATACAAAACTTACGACAAGATAAGATGAAACTTGAATGATCCCCATGAGGAATGAACTTACAGGACAATCCAACAAATAGATTAAGAAACAGCATCTTCATAATGCTGATGCAAAACTCCTACAACCATTATAATCACGGAGAAGCAACCAAACTTGTGGTCCTGTAGCTTCGACCATTGTTCTCCACGAATACAAAGAGCCATGCGCAAACCAAGCAGCACTTAAAACTACCGAAAACCTACAATTTTGCTCAATAAATGTTTGCTTGTTTGCTGAATGGCAGCAAAACAAGTGCAACGACCAATCAGTGGCTGGTGGTTTCCCAGCAAATGCCAGCG
>OMOT01068131.1:0-10248 GCA_900312575.1 Acanthochaenus luetkenii | reverse complement strand
TCTCTCTACCCCTCTCTCTCTCTACCCCTCTCTTTACCCCTCTCTCTCTCTCCCCCCTCTCTTTACCCCTCTCTCTACCCCTCTCTTTACCCCTCTCTCTACCCCTCTCTTTACCCCTCTCTCTACCCCTCTCTTTACCCCTCTCTCTACCCCTCTCTCTCTCCCTCTCTCTCCCCCTCTCCTTCCCCCTCTCTCTCCCCCTCTCCTTCTCCCTCTCTCTCCCCCTCCCCCTCTCTCCCCCCCCCTCTCTCTCCCCCTCTCTCTCTCCCCCCCTCTCTCTCCCTCTCTCTCCCCCCCTCTCTCTCTCTACCTCTCTCTCTCTACCCCTCTCTTTACCCCTCTCTCTACCCCTCTCTCTCTTTACCCCTCTCTCTCTACCCCTCTCTCTCTCTACCCCTCTCTCTCTCTACCCCTCTCTCTCTACCCCTCTCTCTCTACCCCTCTCTCTCTCTACCCCTCTCTTTACCCCTCTCTCTACCACTCTCTCTCTTTACCCCTGTACACATCTATTCCTGTTCAAATACTGAAATCACAGTACAACAAGAACAGTTCTGTTTTGAATACACACATAATACTGTACATTGAGCAGAAAGAGTGGAGTATTCATGAGAGTGAGACACAACACACTCTACTGTAAGGCTTGTGGGGGGATTTATTTTCTGCCGGCTCACTGTCTTCATTATTCCTAACAGGGATTCATAGCCATCTCATCGGATGCTGAGGTGTGGCCAACAGAGAGCGGCTTCCACTGACTGGACTGTTCAACTCTGGCACATCAGTCAACATGGATGCTGGCTATTCAACCCAGTTCAGATTCCTATGCAGCAGTGTTTCTTAAACTTTGGGCCAAAAACCAAACTGGATTTCTACTTGGAGTCCACACTACAAACATGGTGTGAGGCTTAATCTACCCAGTTTGGGTCTTCGGCTGTAAAAGATTAAGAGCTGTTGCTACTGTGGATCAAAACCTATATACACCTAACCTACCTAGCTACTGCCTTATGTCAAATCAATAGAGTGAGTGGTTAAACCTGCACTGCAACTACATGCTACTTAACAAGTGAAGATGTGATATATACGTTAGTTAGTATATAGTAATATTACCCTAACAACACCCTAAACCCCAAAACCCTATCAAGATGTATTGATGGAACCTGAGATAGTAAAGATGAGATACAAAGAAAAGTGTAAGTAGAGCTAAATGTTTTTTTATGTATTAAAATGTTCTCATTATAGCCTTAGGATGAAATATGATTAGAGGGTGAATACTTGTACTAACTTGATTAGTTTGTGAACAGCATTTTCTGCCTCAACATATATTTCTTGAATTTCCTCTCCACTTTGATGGAAAATTGTGCTTGAGTATTTTTCAGATCAAAAATCTCAAATAAATATATATTTTGTTGCACCAGACAAAATTGTAAAAACTAATGTTTATTTTTGTTAATGAGGTTTTCACTTCAGACGTAATTAAATGGTGGCGTGACGTAAATGAAATGCATCTCAATTATGTTGATCTGATTTCAAATATTTACCCATGTACAGGTCAGAATGAACATTCACTGTCATGAACTCTTTGACTTAGCAGAAACATGTAGGGTTAACAGTGTAATTAAACAACGGAGCCTACGCCAAATGTAGGAAACGCTGTACAATAAAAGTATAGTTTTTAGTGAACATTGGCTAAATCCCAGTTTGGACACTGAACACTTGGAATGAGATGAGTCCACGTGGATTTATAATCCTCCGCCGCTCTGGACTGGTGAGAACGCACCTCAAGAGTCCAAGTGCCCAGGGAAGTCCAGACATTCAGGCTTCAACCTCAGCAAACTGTCTTCACACAACACTCCAGATTCATGAAACAATGACAGCTCTTTATTTTGAAATAATTTCAGTTTGCACTCTTTTCTAATTCCGTTGTATTCTGACATTCTCGGAATGTAATGCCACCAAAATATAAATATATACCTATGTACAGCCTCGGTTTTCATAATGTTCCACATAGAAAAGCATCACACTTCATACATGAAACGAGACTGCTTGGTTACTGGCCAGCTGATCAGTCAGTTCAGTGGGAGACCAGAACTGACCCCACAACATGAGACTAACTTGCAATGCAATAGATGATGTGCTGGAACAAGTTACTAATGAACAAGCTTCTAAAAAGGAGCTAAGTTGAACTGGAAGCAGGTTTGTAAAAGAGATGATCTGACATGGACATATAGGCATCTGCCAAGATGTTAATCACTTTGCAAAGCAATGGACTTAAGCAGCTCCATGATAGTCAAGCAGGATACTAACTGTAAGTCTTCTAACACTGAGAAATGCCTTGCTTGAAAACGTTCAGTTGTTGAACTCCTTATTAAAGCTTCCGAGGGAGAACGAGAAGCAAAGGGACTGCAGTTTATGATGTAGCCTACAGCCCAATATCGTTGTGAAAGAGCGTGACGTGGGAACTGAACCCAGGTCAACACTGTAGCACCTGGATGGCATCTATGGGACAAGCAAGAGAATGTGGCATAAAAACGGCACAGCTGCTGGCAAAACGCTACAAGTGAAAAGGCGTTTTGTAAAGATGAACTAAACCTTTGTTACTCTTCACTACCGAGAAGAGTCTACCTTGTAAATACCATCTACTGACAGTATGAAAGTAAATAAATGGTCAGAGCATAGAAGGTGGGCATGTTCAGGATCACAAATAGACAAGTTTGAAAAGTGCTTTGGGTAAGAAATTGTTACCATTTCTATTCCTGCTTTCTGGCCATTTTGGAAAAGGCGTTTCATGTTGGCACACACAGCGTTAGTGATCCTGAACGTACCCTTGTTGTGGCGCTCTTCCCCATGACGATATTCAGCATTCACAACACATTCATACTGCGGTGCGGAACGCCTACACTCTGCTCAGAGCTCATTTACACGTTTTGCAGTTCTGCGCCATTCAAAGACTTAGTACTTTCTGTCACCCAAGTGTATTGTAAGTACACATATTAACAATAAGTTAAAGTAACATTCAAGTATGCACATTCTTGTATAAGTAACATACACACAACTATACACATCACAAGTGCAAGAGTCCATCTTCCCAGCGAGTTAATTGTTCCTTCAAGGTAAATTAGTAACATATATACTTTCATTTAATTTGAGTATTTGTTACTGCTCATCTGAAGTGAAAGGTGGGTGGGGTTTGCACTTTTACGATATTCTGGTCGGTTCTACTGTGTACGGTGAGACCAGCCAATCCAGAAACGAACCCCTGATTTCAGATCATAATTTGACCCACCTGTTAAGCAAGTTCCACCTTTAGACTGCTGTCTAAGTGACACTATCACATATTCCACTATTCAATAGCTCACTGTGGACTAGGAACCAATGAAAAGAGAACATTACAGAAATATGATAAGTCACACATGAGAAGGAGGGAAAAGGGAAAGAGAAACTTGATGACATGATGTGGAGGCACAGTGTGAATTGAAAGAAAAGAGCATTAACATCACAAGAATAATTCCCATGAGCTTCAAGTGCAGTCCAATTCAACCCTGTTCATTTCTTTGTTAAACAACCATCAGCTCAACGCTCCCCGTCTCTGCCTACAGTGTTGTAACCCGGTGGGGAGTATCAACACTGCGGGGGCAGGCAGCTGAGGAAGGGGAAAAGTCCGTTCTTGTGACACAAAGAAGAAAAAAAACACAAATATAAGTATGGCCAAAATACAGGGGTGGTATCAGTGCTGTGCTGGCGGATGAGGTGAGCGTTCCCCTTTGAGGGGAAAATGTCTGAAAGACCCATCGGTTCAAAATGGTGGAAGTAGAAGGAGGGGAGGCGATCATTTGTCTGCCACAGCTGCTGCCATGGGAACGCGCATGGTGCCACGAGCGGTCGCCGCCAACTCCTCGATTTCTGTGTTTAACCGTCTGATGACCCACTCCATCGCCTCGCGACCCTGACACAGACAGAGGCAAAGTAGGAGTACAGTGTTACTTATATGCATAATGCTATGATGACAGATGCTGTGGGGGGAGAGAGGGGTGTGTGTGTGAATTTAAGGGCAGTCTTACATTGTTGGCGTTGACAGAGATGGTCTTGACCATGAGGCCTTCTAGGTAGCTGCTCAGACTGATGCCTTTCACCGTGATCAGAGCCTCCTGGGTCAACACCGTCCTGGACACACAAACAAAAATCACACCTCATAAATAAAGGTCACTAACAACTATGCTAGAGTTTTTCCAGAGCCTGTACTTGTTACATTTCACATCATTATCCTATCATCGTACTTATAGCATCATTAAAGTTCAAACTTATCATGTAATCTAATCTATCATCAGCTTGCATAAAATTCATACTTCCAAACGTAAATCCTTGTGAGAACTTACAATCAAAACCATTACAAAAATGGTGGCTTGTGAACAGTTAAGCAATGATGAATGGTTTCATAAAAAAAGCATGTGCAAACCCCTATTTCCAGAAAATAGACAATTCAATGCTGTGAATGACCTTTTGCATTAAAATAAATTAATTAAATAAACGGAATCACTTACTTTTCAGGATCCTCTGGGTGCGGCTTGTATGTCAACCTCTCGTCCACAGATACCATGTTTGTGAAGGAGATCTGGGTGAACAAAAGAAAGTATGCATTCTCTTTTTCAGCGTGACTTAGATACGCTTCAATTCCTAATTCACCAACGTTGCAATCAACTATAGTAAGGACTGCAGGGCCAGAGCCATTCTGCCCGGACAATAATCCTGTGACCCTATAAGATCACGTGAGAGAAAACGTGCCAGGAAAAGAAACAAACCCAAGCAGTGAGGTAGGAAGGACTTTTTGTTTTTACTTCAAGATGAGAGGATATTAGATTGAGTAGACAGGGAAGATATGGGAAAGGGGATATGATTCAGGAGGAGAGGGAGATGTGAGGTCCTTGAAGAGATGAGTTAGTTCTTTTTTGAAATCTTTTTTTATATAGCCCTTTATCACAAGCAAGTCTGTCTCAAAGGACAGAAGTATGCACATTGCACCAGAAACAATCGATGAAACCTTTACAGTTTCTCAGAGAACTCTACTGAACGACAGATGCAATGGCGTGTTTACCAACAGGCTATGGCAACAGTTGGATTTACCGAGTGCGGCCGACAGCCCGTGATCTATTACATGGGAGAGAGAAATCTATACTATTAGTAAATGTCCTCTCATGTCAATAATGGTGGGATAGCCATTTCAAATGAAATCGCTGCCACATACAGTACACAGGTCAGAGTGCAAAGGATTGCCATTGGAGAATAGTCCTGTGTCTTTGGGAATCCAATTGGTTCAGAGATGGAGAAGACTCCTTCAAACACAACTGCTCCAACAGCGACTCACTGATATCACTGTTCGTCATGTTCGTGAGGTCCATGAGGTCTATGAGGTCTATGAGGTTCATGAGGTCCATGAGGTCTATGAGGTTCATGAGGTTTGTGAGGTTTGTGAGTTTGCTTCTTTCTAGAATTAACCTCATAGTTCACTTCCTTGGTTGTTCCTACAACATTGAGCAGCAGTGCAGAGCTCAAAGCTAAATGTGATTGGTTTGCCCACAGCATTTCTGCCTTTTTATAACTGTTTTGTTACAACTTTTCTACACTTCTTGGCGTGAGCCGGACAAGAGGCTACACCAGATTAGAAGGAGTGACTCTGCTGTCCAGACTGAAGACGGGTGTCACTTCATGACAGCATCAAGCAACTATGGCCCTTATAGAGAGTGTGCTTAATAACAATGATCCAAGTCAGCCCAACTCACATTTGTAGATTTCAGCTCAAAGGTCTTCTCTTTTGGGTCGACCACTGAATGTTCCTGAACATAAGTGCATGTTCTTGTTGCGCCAATGATCTGTGGGGAAAAGGAGATAACTCAGGCTTGGTCCAAAAGAAAATCAACAACAACAAAAATATCATCCCTGTAGTTTAACAATGTCTCTCATCATCTAACGTACAGACTTGGCCATAGAGGGAAGCCCCCACTCTGTGCTGAGCAGTCTGGTGCTGTGTAACCGTCCTTCCGTGTCCACGCGTCTGTCCAGAACATCCACGCCAAACACACTGGGGTTCATGGGGTTGGGGTACTTCTGCATTGCCGCCTTGGTCACCGTCTCCCATGGGTGGCTGTTATAACCAATATTGGCATTAGGAATAGCAGGCCTATGATCATGTAACATCAGAAATCACAACTATAGCCTACAACCAGTGTCTTGTCGAGCTACTGATAAAAACATCCATTTTAGGATTTGTGTACATGAATGTATCCCCGTCATCAACAATCACAACAATGTGACACAACAAAGTGATAATGTGTGTCAGTAAAAACAAAATAAAACGCTTGGATTAGCATATTATACACACATATATTCCCTCTTAGCCTTCCACAACAAGATATCAATAAATGAAAATTAGCAACTGGAGTATGGACATGATGCACATGATCAGCCCTCGGGGTCAACCATTTATGTCTCGTCAAGGACACGGGAGTCAAACCTGTGACCTTCCAGGCACGGGACAGTGTCTTTAGGCACAACCCTTGCTCTGCTCCTAGCCATATTTGTCCCATGTATAAGACGCTGAGTGGAGAAGCATTGCTTGGTTCTGTAGAATTCAGGATACAGTTGAAAGCCTGTTGTGGATTTTGCTTTGTATAGCCTGACACATTCGGTGCTTCAAACTGACGCGACGTTAGACGGTAGTGTCACGGCCATTGTCTTGTAATGTTATTGCATCCGGGTTTCTGAACCGACCAACAACACAAAACGTCTTGTTGAAACGTTTGACCATTACGTAAGAGGTCAAGCGCCGGGTAGCCGGGTGCTCGTGACCACAGTCACCCAGCGGGTAACCGAGGACGGATCTAACTTGTTTAGCTATTATTACGCGTTACATGTGTACAGACAAACACAATGACCTGTACAGAGGCAGAGCAGGAACATTGTGATCCACCACAGGGATCCTCGACCGGCCGTTACGTAATGAGCGCGGTACACAATGTGAAATCCAATGAACGAGGTTCCTCCCGTGACTCAGACACGGGACAGTAAATCCCGGTGAAGCCAGTTCCCTTTCTGGTGCTATGTAGCAGGGTGATAAACAAGTTAATTAACCAGTTAAATACATAGAGTTCTGGACTAACGTTAACGTTGGCAACTGCAGCTTCTGACAGCCGAGGTTAACCCTTCCTTGGCCTGCAGCATCCATTAGCTAAGCTAAACGTAGCTAGCTAGCGTTAAAACGGTTTACTGTCAATGCTCATTGCACAGAGAGAGGCCGTTAAGATGCACTTAAATACAAATTCAAGAACAACTATGGGCACTAAACTAATTAACATTCTCTAACTGTAGTAACTGACGTTAACGACGAAGCGTTATGTAACTCTTTGTGTCAGCTAACAGTAACGTTACCTAACTGCAAGCTACGGAAGAAGGCTAGCTAGCTAGCTACGCCAGTCAGTCAGCTGTGGGCTATGGGGAGCCTACAAAACTAGTTCAGACAAACGATTTAAGTTATTTCAAAGACACACATGAACGAGACACTTCCTCGCGTACTACGGATAGAAACCCCCTCACTTGAATATGTGCTCCGATGCCCAGATCTTCATCTTATCGGCCTGTCAGGGCTCGGGAGCCGGCGACTTGTGACAGTGTGACCGCGGCTTCGAAGGAAGGAAGGAGGGATTCAAGGAGACAACCCTCAACAACACCTCCCCTAGTGGCAGAAACATGTAACGTTAATGCACGTCCTTCATGCAAGGGAATAAAACTACAACATTCGATGTATTTTTTGTAGTTCTAGCTATACAAGCTCACGTCCTTAAAGACGCGTGTGGATAATAGACAGAGACATTGTGCACCTACACACATCTGAATTATGATCATAATTCATGACTATTTCGAACGGAAGACTCTAAATTGCCCATAGACGTGTTTAAGTGCAGTATGGTAAGATGTAGTATGTCTATATGATGGTATGTATATGATGTAACTTATAGTAGTATGCATATGATGACGTGGTATGTATGTATGTATGATGCCATGTAAAGCCCTTGAGGCATGCTTGTATAAAGGCCTATATACATAAAACATGATTGATTGATGAAAAGTAAAAAGGGGGCGTGGGCTGTCAAGGAAGAGAGGCGGGACAAATGACTGCCAAGGCTGTCAATCATGGACCAAAACTGTTCTTACTGGCTGGAAAAAGGCCCCAGCGTCAAAGAGCGTAACTCGCATGACGCAATCGCGCACTACTTCGACCTGTCCTTGAGCAAAGCTCCTTGGTGAAGCCACAACACAGGCAAGATGGTTGCATACTGGAGACAGGCAGGCATCAGGTAAAGTACCTACAGTTAGCGTTGTGGTCCGCATTGATTATAACACCTTTGAGTTGAATGATTTATCGTGTTAACTGAATGATTCGCCGTCGTTCAATTCATTAACGTTAAATGCTCCAGAGAGCTATGCACCTAGCATGCTAGCTAGCATGAGTTAGCTTCCCATTCCACGCGTGTATGGCCCTATACTAATACTAACCTGTAACGGTAGGGTATACTTCTCTTGTAATCGAAGGAGTAATGGTGGTTTTTGTGTTGTTTAACCAGTATCCAGTATTTATCCTGTCCGTTAGCATGCCGCTAACGAGTGTGTGCTCTTGTCTGTCCTCTCCGCAGCTACATCCGCTACTCATCTATCTGCGCCAACGCGGTGCGCGCTGCGTTGAAGCCCCAGATACAAACCGAGGCGTTGAAGGCCGCAGTGGCGAACGTCAAAGTCCTGAAACCCAAGACGGCATGTAAGTTTAACGCGTGTTAAATGGAGTTACCATCTTAACTGCACTACTGTTTTATACGGTTACTGTACTGTGTCTTATTTTGCGACATTCTGGCTGCACTTTTTTAACCATTTTTACAAGTAATTATGTATTCCAAGATGTAATTATCTATGTTCTTATTCAGTTATGACTGACTGTCAAACTAGATCATAAAAAAGTGACATGGCATTCATTGTCTATGTATTTGTTCATGTTTTACAAAGGCTTTAACCTGAGCCAGGCCATACAACGATGATGGCTATATATATATTAGTCAAAGACATGGAAATATATGTTTGTGTGTAGTGTGGTGCATGGTGTGATGTACTATGTATATGATGCATGCAATGTAAAGCCCTTTGAGACATACTTGTATAAAAGGGCTATATAAATAAAGATTGATTGATAGAGCTGTTCAATATGAAGATGTATATCGTGGGACGATAGGAAAAATGTCTTATCGTAGATATTTTCCTCTATCGTTTCTTTCGCCATTGACGAAAAAAGCAGCGGAACTGTTTTTACGGCCGTATTTTACTCCATTGCTGACCCCGCAGCGTGACACAGACCAAAACTCTAGCATTTTTGAACTGCCTGTTAAACAACAGTTTTCAGTCGCGCTTATTATTACACTGATTTACAACCACAAAAACTGTATGCGATGAATCATCAGCTCTTATCATGAGCGTGGCTCTGTATGTAATCTGGACTGTGTAGCCTGCATCATCATTTTATAGTAACCGTCTGCTAATGATGCGGACTATCCACTAGGGATGGTCGGATCGAAACTGGTATTGATACTCGCATACTATACATTTGGTATCGATGCCCTTTGAAAAGTGTCGATTTCAACGTAATTTTTAATCCAAACTGCGTTTGCGTCACTCGAGCATCATAGTTTCACTACGAGGTGGGAAATTCCCAGGTGTGTTCTGATGCACTGCTGTAGAGTGTTGGTCATGTTAAAAGTACATTAATGTAACTGCTTTGGGGTCAGTTCTTAATGTAAACATAAATATTTTTAAAACGCACCACGTTAGAGGATTCCATGCACAATTTACACCATTAGTTATCTGAGAATCTCTTTCATATCCAAGCAGAATTGGATTTGTAACGGAAATATCTCTAACCAAATAGATATTGAATCGAATTCATTTGGGAAATCGGTGGCGACATACTATATCGTGATATGAAATTAGCCTTATCGTGATCGAAGATTTTGTCCATATCGCACAGCCCTAGTATACTGTATTTATTTTTACCTCACCTAGGCTCTCCACATATTGGATCAGTGGGTGTGTGTAATCATACAGATTAATGTAATCTGCAGTCCATGAGAAATGCACCATATTGGTGTCAAATTGATTGTAATGAGAATACTACTAATAACTAGTTTCTGTTGTCCTTCCAGGATCTGAGACCAAGGTGTA
>OMOT01068130.1:4473-18034 GCA_900312575.1 Acanthochaenus luetkenii | reverse complement strand
TTTGGTTAAATGTCCCTTGGTCATTTTCACCTCAATTAGGTTCTTTTGGAAGCCATCCACAAGCTTGTGGCAAACTTCTGGGTGAATCTTTGACCGTCTGCTCCTCTTGGTGGAATTGGTGCAGTTCCAACTAAATTTGTTTGCTTTCTGACACGCTTTCTAAAAAAATAAGTGTATCTCTAAATAAACAAGTGAAAACCAGGTTAGCGCTAGTTACATGCTTTCCAGTTGTGAGTGTCTTGGTTTCGTACTTTTTTCCTAATAAGGTTTTCTTTGACGTTGTTTCCCTTGTGTGCTTCGAGGGTCTAAGGTTGGTGTTGCCGGGTAGTTTAGGCCATGTAGAATAGGTAGGCTTGCTATGTCTTGCTAAAAATTTGCCATTGTGTTTCTTGCGCTTTGTTTGGTTTCCCTGTGTCTGTCTTACATCACTCTGTTCTACGATTAATTGTTGATCAGTTACATCTAGTTAGGCTCATTCTCTGTAAAGTCCTTTGAGTGCTTGTGATACTTGTGAAACTCACATCTGTAAATTACCTGACCACACTCGTTTCTTATCTGGGTAAAGTAAAATAAAATGAATTCACTAATTAAGGCTCAACGGATGTGTATAAAAGCCTACATTTTATTGGCAGCACGCTTAAATGTGCGCCTCCCTTTTCAAGTTTCTCATCGTACAACAGCATTAAAGATCCTAGAAAAATTAAATACAATGGATACACTTATCAATGCTCTACACCCTGAACTAGCGTATCTATAAAGGCCTGCCTCATACTGACAATACACTGTAAAGTATATTTCATTTTCAAAGTCAAAACATCTTCGAAGTCAGCGGCTCAGCATTCCCCTTCCTATGACTCTTGTGTTGACGTGGGTCCAGAAACCAGAAATTCAGTGGCTTGATAATGAAACACATTTAGAAAAAGGAAAAACTGGACCACAAGGCTTTTATCTCATTATTTTCCAGGACACCTTTTTCCACCAGCCTCCAGACTGCATATAAAATGTGACGCAGAGGGCTGAGGAATTATACCTAACAAGCAAAACAAAACAAAAAATATCTAAAAGTTTACTTCTGTTTCTTCCCAAAGCCAATATTGAATGGTGAGGATTTAACTGCAGAAGAGAGCCTCATATGAACCTGTTGAATCCAGAATCTTGATTCCCCCTAATTCCTATGTTCCTGCAAAAGCAAGAAATAGAAAGTGATAAAGAACTGCCACACGCAAAAGCTAAGCTCAAGTTTTAGGTGCCAGAATATTCTTATCAGAGGCTGTGGGTGCCCTGTGAACAGCAGTATCTTCTCAGGTGTCAGTCAGCGCGTCACACAAAAAAGAAAAGTACTCCACTGCATACTGAGAAGTATATGTAAATATATTCAATGCATCTATACAGCAGAAACAGACTGCATTGGAGTGAATGTTATTTTTATCTTTAGGCTCCTTCATGTCTGTTTTTCCTTTGTTGCAAAACGCGCCACAGTGTTTAGTTTCAGCTGTATAGTTACATTAAACATATTCAAATATGAGACTTGAACTACTACATGATGATAAATGTATAATATATAAAATAAGACACTGACACTAAGAAGGACAGTGATTTTACTATTTGGTGTCACTCTTTTGAATCAAAGGGGATTTCAAATATCTATATAATATCACACACTTTTTTTTTGGATAGATATTATATAGAAGTTAAATATGTACAATTGTATAACATGGGCCTAGCCTACATCACTTTGAAAGAAAATGTACATTGCCTGAATTTCAATATCGATATCAAATATAGAAGTTATCATTTTGTCAGCCATTATTTGAATTACCTACTATCCTGTTAAAATCATCATAATTTGTTTTACTTTTGTGCCAACAATCATCTTATGAGGAGCTGTAACCTTTTTTTTGTGGATCTCATTTTAGAATGAAAGTCTCCATATATATGTTCAGTGAACAGATTGTAAAAGGTATTACTGATATAGCCAGCAGATATGACTCACAGCCTCCATGTGTGGGGCACAAAGACCATTCTCCGTCTTTTCAATTTGGACTGGAACCAAAGAGGTGCAGATTGGCAAAGGTGCCAAAGTAAGAGGAGGTGCCGCAATTTCAAGCCGAGAGCTTTTAAAAAGGTCAGCATACATCCTAGCGACTGAAGCGTGAGATGGATAAAATGGAGGTGGGAAGTGAAGAATAGGAGGATAAGGCTTCTTGGATGAGGTACAGATAAACACAGGCATAAGTGCACACACACACACATTCATACACTCACTCATGTACACAAACAAAGGTTCTTGGATGTGGTACAAATAATTAGCATGCACAAACAGATCTATTCTTCCTGCAAAAGGCATGATCACTTAAGAGCAGCTGCTTAGCCTGGCTCTATTTTGCAGAATAAAAAACATTAAGGGGGCTTTATCTACACCAAGCCCTTCATCAAGCCTGGGCAGATACACTGTACATAATACATTCACTGCTCATTATTAGCCTGTCATTATGCAATGGAAGGGTTCATTTTCGACTATTGTGAGAGGTTGTGTGATGGGGAATTCAAACAAATACACACAGAAATAACATTGTTCTCTTATAGGAAACATCAATAACATTTCCTTATCGCATTTAAGCCTATTCTTTTTTCAACTAAAATGAATCTCCATGTCTCAAAGAAAGACTGCAAAATGTGTCAGAGCCATGTTTCGCCAGATAAGCGAGCTTGTGAATGGACGGTCACTAGTTTTCCCCCCAAACCATCTGGGTGGGGGAAATGAACAAGACAACCTCTCCCCTCCCCAAGTACAGGGACTTTTACTTAAGAAGCTTTATGACTGACACCCCAGCAGGTAAATATCTAATATTTCAGCAAGATGATGACAAACAAAGCCCCCTTGATGCAGAGTGGATTTTACAAGATGGAGTGACAGCATATTGTTGGAAGCAAGTCAACAAGTCTGTTAATTTCTCCTTACAAAAGCAAAGTCAGTGTGACTCAGCTGTGTTGTGCACAACAAGAGTGAACTCTGGAAACAACATTAAAAAAGGAAGAAGGGGAAAAAAACAGGAATCTGGACTTAAAGAAGTAAACCTGGCATCACATACTGGAAACTGTTGCAGGGATCTCACCTGTGAGTTTTCAATTATAGGACAGTCTCTCTAGCCACCAGGCAACCCTCCCAAGTGAGGTGTTTTATTGGAACCCTAAAGAATATATTATCATAATGAGTATGAATAAAAATAGACACCAACTCCAATGGTTCACCTTCTTATTATTTATGTCACGAGGAGAGGTGAGGCAAATGAACAGGGTATGCATGTTCCTTCTCTACTGGGCCTTTGTGGAGCTCTTTGGTCAAGTGGGCAACTAATGGGCAAGGCCAGTACTGGCTTACTCACTGGGGGTAGTATGGAATAAGAATGTAGTCTCATAACAGCAGCAAGTATCAGGTAGCCAGTAGTGCACTTGAGGGGAATGAAGGATGAGAAGGGCCACTGGAAAATGTTACTTACGAGGGCTCAGGTTTGAAGGATTGAAGAATGAAGGTGTTTATCAGTGAAGGAGAGGTGTCTTACTCACCACCTGACTGGGCGCCAGCGATTCTCCGTCAAAGTGTGTGAGGCTGAAGCTGTCTTCTGGGAACCAGTCGCAGTCTTCCAGCTCCTGAGAGTTGCAGGGTGGCTTGTCCCTGTCAGGGTTTGCATTCTGGGAACAAACGAGGAATACGAGAGGAACACAGAGGCTACGGTTACACGTGTTGTTTTGCATTTATTTACATCGAAAAGGCTTGATTTGCACAGAGAACCTCAAGTGAGATTATATTAATAAAAGGGTGGGGGCAAGAGAGGAAGTGGCTTTGAATGCCGCTGAACATGAGCCTGGAGAGGGACTCTGGAGACCAGAGCGTGATGATATAAGATGGAGAGAAGAAGAGGGCTTGGAGCAACTGATGGGGGAGGGGACAGAGTGAAAGACCGAGATGAGGACACATTTGACCATTACAGAATCTTTATTTGAATGAATGTCCTGCTGAGAGATTACATATTGCATTTAGCTCAGTGGAGTAGCATAATATGGAGAGTTATCCTCACCATGTCTTCACAGGTGAGGTGGGTCAGACTCTCGTGGATGAGGGCTGCCTGCTCGTCGCTCACCACGTACTCCCCTCTCCTGTTGCCCGTCACAAGCTCCGACCACATGGGTCCTTCACTATGCTTCTGCAGAGTCACCTCGAGGCTGGAGACAGACACAGACACGTTACCAGTTGTCACCGGTATCACGTACACTCTGGCCGCTTTATTAGGTACAAAATATACAAATCAGAATTCACAGGTTCCACAATTTGCCCACAGTTGTGCGAATTATGATTACGACACGTATTCCATTCCAAACATCTATACTTTTTCAAGATCTGAAGTTCTTGACTGGACCTGGATATTTTCAGTTCAATAAGAGGGTGCGTACACCGCTGTGTACATTCCACCACAGGCGAGTACAGAAACGGCTTTATCAGAGCTTTACAAAACTTTGAACAGATACCGGACTGGTAACCCAGACGCTGTGCTCATTGTAGTTGGTGATGTTAACCAGGCGAACCTTGAGAAGGTGATGCCAACCTTTTACCAACACATTGGCTGCGCCACGAGAGGAACTAAAACACTGGACCATTGCTATTCCCCGTTCAAAGGTGGCTACAATGCACAGTCTCTTCCTCCGTTTGGCAAAAGTGATCATGCGGACGAGCTCAACACCTTTTATGCACGCTTTGAGGCTAGCGGTAGCCAACAAGCCAACGCAGCTGAAGCAGAGGCGGGGGAGAGAGACCTTTTACTTTTTCTGAGCATGACGTGAGAAGAATATTTAAGCGAGTGAACACCAGGAAGGCAGCAGGACCAGATGGTATCGCTGGGCAAGTCCTTAAGTTATGCGCTGACCAACTGGCACCGGTGTTCACAGCGATATTCAACCTGTCCCTGGCCCAGTCTGTCATACCAACATTTTTTATTTAAGGAGTCCACCATCATCCCCACCCATATTCTACATCCTGTACCCATATTTATAAACAATAATTGCATTTATATCACTGTACATACTGTATATTCATATTTATTCTGTATGCTCATTTTGTTACACATTATGTTACTATTTTTGCACTTCTGGTTAGATGCCAAACTAAATTGCATTGTCATAGTACTTGTACTCTGCAGTGACAATAAAGTTAAATCTAATCTTATCTAATCATCCCAGTACCCATGAAACCGAGTCCAGCTTACCTAAATGACTATCGCCCAGTAGCGCTCACATCTGTGGTGATGAAGTGCTTTGAGAGGCTGGTCAAGGACTACATCTGCACCTCACTGCCCACCGTGCCCAGTACACTGGACAACCTGAGTAACAGATCCACAGAGGAGGCCATCGCCCACATCCTTCACACTGCCCTATCACACCTGGACAACAGGAAGGGGAATTATGTGAGATTACTGTTCATTCAGCTTTCAACACCATAATCCCCTCCAAACTCATCAATAAACTCAAGGACCTGGGACTAAACACCTGTGTAGGTGGGTTCTTGACTTCCTGACAGGCCCCAGGCGGTGAGAGTGGGTAGCCACATCTCATCTACACTCACCCTCAACAAGAGAGTGCCCCAGGGCTGTGTATTGAGCCCCCTGCTGTACTCCCTGTACACGCACGACTGCGTAGCCACTTTCGACTCCAATTTCATCGTCAAGTTTGCTGACGACGCAGCTGTGGTAGGCCTGATCTCTAACAACGATGAGAAGGCCTTCCTGGAGGAGGTGGAGGGTCAGGACAACAGCCTCCTCCTGAATGTCAGCAAGACAAAGGAGTTGTACGGGAGGTGGACTACGGGAGGAAGCAGTCGAGAAACTACAGCCCTCTAAACATCAATGGGTCCCCAGTGGAGAGGGTGGACAATTTTAAATACCTTGGCATCCATATCACAGAGGATCTGGTCTTCCACATATTGGGGTGGACCTGCCTAGACTGGCATGGGTGAGGCTTAACCACCTCCGGACCCATGTTGGGCGTTTTCACTCATCGATGCACAGATGGGACTGTACAGTACAATCCATCCATTTGACAGCCCATTCCACTCTTATATATATTTTGCCTTTTTATATTATCTTTATTTTATATTAGCACACTTAAGGAGTCGGCAACAAAGCATTTCACTACACATTGTACTTGTATGATAGAGACAAAGAAACTTTGATTTGATTTTCAATATTTCATACATTCCCAAACATGAAACAATTCCCTTTTCTGAAATCCACGTCAGCATACGGTATTTGTGTGAGATATATGGCTTTGAGACTAGGTTCTCAAAACAATGAAAGTGAATGGAGTGAAAAAAGAAGATTGTAGCTGTAAATTGTTCCCCGGGGGGAGCAATGTTCACTGTTCACAGAGCTCATTTGGAGGTAATGTTCTAGCAAAGTGAAATATCGCTGTAAAGTATTGCAAGGTTTCCTGTCTCAGCTTCTGCAAATACTAAAGTCGGGCACTCGGGCCAGGCTGCTAACCTTTTGTCGTTTTTGATGATCCAGGCGCTGGCCTCTGGGTCAACGGGTGCGTGCAGCTGGCCTTCCAGCAAGGGAAGGAAACCCTGAACTCCAACGCTCAGACTGTCCGCCGTCAGCATGAACTGCACCCCTTCCTTGGTGACGCCCTCGGGCATGCGTACAGATACCGTGACATCCTCTGCTGTCTGCTGCCAGAAGTAAATGGGATCTGAATTGAAATAGGAAAGAAATGTATGGCAATGATGTCAATGACATTCTTGTTTTTAGTGTCCCAGCTGTTACAGTCATACACAAAACATGCAATAAAATGCATGAATTGGAGGGAATTTCTGCTGAGTTTTCAGTTACATGGCAGATGCGAGAATATATTTTTGAATGAATTATCATATTGTAATTCGTGGGACTCCATGGTTCACAGTGAGGTTATTAAGCCAATTCCCCTGAAAAAAACTTCAAATTTTACAACCTACAGTATTTCAATGCCAGAGGCAACATTAGCTTCCTACCTCTCCTCTCTAATGTCCAAAATTCTGAAGCTGTTGTATGCAGTATTTTCCTAGCCATAACCAACAACCAATTTTAATATCGAGGTCTTCAGACAATGAGCCAAAAAAAAACATTCTAAGTTTTCAGATGAGTGACATCCTCAGATCTCATGTCTAAAGACTGCTAGTTATTTGCTTGTGCATATTCATTGATAAAGACTGTAGAGGCTGTGCACTTTCACGCGATGGGTAAAATTCACACTCTGAATGATTGAATATGCAATTGTTCAGAAAATCCTCAATGGCCTCAATTGTAAAATCCTAGTGGGAACTAAATGACAGTGAGATTTTTTTACCCCCTTCACCCGTAAATAGGCAGTCCAGCAGTAAAATGGCAAACCAGCCTCACGCAAACCAGTAATAGCAAATTAATGTGTTATTTATTAAGAAGGTAATAGCCAGTGCAGAGCAATGGAGTGTGTGTGATGAATTAAAGTTACACACAGGATGACATGTTTTGTGATTGTAGTCCAAATTAATCCAGGCATTGGCCTCGGACTACCTCCTTTATCAGAATATGTATGAACAGCAGGCCTCGTGTCTCTCTCGCCAACTCAAAACACTACAGATGCTTGATAAAAAAGGACTTTGACTGGCAGGTACATAATCATACATTTTATATCCTTCCATAAATCTCTTCAAAAAAAATGTGTTGCAATCTCTCATATCAAACCTACTGCTTAGGCTATTAATGACTCTGAAATCTATTTTGAGGAACAAGGCAGACAGGTTGTTCAATGCTCCTTCAATTGGCTGACAACATATTTATAAAATAAAGCCCTCCTGAATCTCTACAGATAAGCAAAGTATATTATCCATGGCTGATGTGAAGAGATTCATACGTCGTTTCTTTAAGACTAGCTGCCAGGCTTTTAACAGCAGCAAAACAGAGTGGCCATATCACTCCACACCTGTCACACAGGCTACGAGAGCAGAGTAAGAGTCCAAATTTTACTTTTTAAATATTGCTTATTCTTTTCAAAGGGTTAGCAGCAGCTACACCGTAGACCTGGGGGATCTCCATTTTTTTTGTCAGATCCCTAAATCGTCTGTCAGGAGACATCAGAGTGCCATACTCTGTTTAACTCCCTCACACTCATCTGTTCAGGCTCACATTCAATTGTCACGTATGGCTAGTTGAAATATATTGTGTGTATTGTTATGGTCAACTCTTGTGGTTTAGTGAAATACTAGACAGAGAAACTATGGAAGATGACAGAGAGGGGAGGGGTCTTTCCTGACCTGGGTCATCCTGCCTGCCAGCACTATTATATAGAGAACTAACTGCCACCACTCTCACATACAACACTCTGTGCACTGGAGACAAGTTCATTATCCCCTTTTGTTGTTGAATGAATAAACAAAGAAACTAATGAGGAGACGGGTGAGCTGCCAAGTCTCTCATTCCCCATCTTGAATGTTCTCTCTCCACCTCTCTGTTTCTTCCTCCATCTCTCCAATTTTTCCATTTAAATTACTTTACTGGCATAACTGATGAACAGAAACATATATTTCCAAAGCAGTGAAGAAAATGAGATGAAAATGAAGAAAGTATAAAATGTCATAAAAAACAACATTCATAAACAATTAATACACTCATACTTTACTGATTTTGGTATTGTATAATTAATTGTATAATCTCTACCCCCCCCCAACACACACACACACCAGGGTGGCATCAGGTCTCCTCCATCTCTCCTGCCCCCTTTGCATTTCCTCTCCTATCACTTACACACACCTCTTTGAAGATGTCTACCCTTCTAATCCACTCTTCCACTCCATGAGGAGAAAGGCAGAGCACTGACAAAAGGATTGAGTACAAAGCTGCCATTACTCTGCCTCTATACCATCAACACATGGATCGTACATTGTCTTCTTGGGTCTTTCAAATCTTTAGAAAACGTGGATAGCTGTTGTCTGCTTGGTTTGGTTAATCAACAAATTGACATGTAAAAAAAGGATTCTCTGAAACCCAAACTCCAATTTCATAACAAACCTCTAAGATATGGTTATAATTGCATGTGGAATACTAAAACCACGCCGAGTCAAGAATCTAAGAGTGTGAGATAATCCCACATTTCTACCTCTTCTTCTAACTCTGCCCTGAGTTAACATAACTCAGTTGTGTTAACATGACATACATCTTTTTCTGTTATTACCCCAATGACACAAGTGATTTTACAAAAAGAAAAAAAGACATGTCAATCCACCGCACCAGCTAAGAAAATAAAGATAGTTTATCACAGACACACATCATTGAGGAACAGAAATCAATGGCCTGGGAGGATATCTATGTACAGAAGAACCCATTCTGAAATATTCCGCTTGTAATAGCCTGATCTGTTGTTTCTATGGCTACAACCCAGCTAGTCTTTTTGTGTCTTCAACCTGGAGCTCTTGAGGGTAGTAATGAGCAGAAGAACTGAATGTGCCTTGAAAACAAGCAACCGCAACGGCATGATGAATCCCATCTTAACCAGAAAGAGTCTCACCAGAGAGATGCTCAGAAATGAGGGGTATGATGCTATCAACTCTTTCATGAAGGAAGGACTGTAGCTCAGGGCCCAGTGGAAGTTTATATTTCACTTTGTTTCAACAGTTTTACAGACCGGCTTGTTCATTCCCTGACCAGTTTCGGACTGTGATCTTAACAAAACAATAAAAAAACAAAAAATGTCACTCTCTCGCTGTAAATATGGTCAATACCAAACCATGTCAAAGCCTCTTTTAGTGTTTTATCAAAGTCTTAAGCATGAGGGAGATTGGGTCAGATCTTGAGACAAATTTGTCTAGATTAGGGCTGCACAAACAGCAATAGGACATTGGTTTTTATAAAAAACAAGCATTAGTTCTTATGTTGTCATAGGTTAGCTCAAATTCATTCCTCAAAATAATTCAATTACATCAAAATTGACCAAACAGAATCGCTTAAGATTCTCTGAAACCCCATAAAGTGGCAAAAAGTATTTTTGGACAGCCAACTTTGGCCCTACAGCAGGGCTACCTTTTTTATCCACAGGTGGAATCACCGTTTACCAGCCACTCCCAATATCTTATCAGTCTAATAGTTTTTTAGAATGGAAAAGGACCACCAAATAATGGTTGGTTAGGTGCTTTGACAGACAGAGAAATCACTAGCCGCAGTCCTAGTTTTCGAGCAGTGGGCTGGTGATTGATGTGGGTGGTTTTCCCATGAGTACCTTTGACCCACCTGTTGTCTCCACCTCCATGGACTCCACAGCAGGCTTCTTCACAGCAGGCTGCTCCACAGGCCGACCGTCCATGTTTGTCAAGGCAAAGGGTTTCTCTGAGGCCACCATCAGCCCCTTACCCTGCGGCTCCACTGCTGCGTAATGTGGCACCGACTTCCCCATCAGGATCCTCGTTTTCTTCACCTCATACTTCTCCTGACCTGAGTGTGTAAAAACCAAAAGATAAGAGTGTTACGGTGCCAAGTAATCTATGGTTTCCATCAGGGTTAGGGTAAACCCTAATATACCCTAAATACTGGCTATCAAAACTCCCTGCTCAGTCTGTACTCTGTTTGGAAAAACAAAAAGGCTAATAAGCTTCGTTCTTAAGCCCCAAAAAGCAAATGACAAAGCAGTATTATTATTACTACAAGCAGTATTACTATTACTACAGTAACATGGTGATGTTACCTTCTCATATTAGAGCATTGCTTTTCTCGTTTTGACCTTTGGGAGAGTTGTTCATGTTCACAAATATTGATTGAACTGTCTTACATCACAGTAATATTATATGCGAATATACAAATAATATATTGGTACTGGTGTTACATTGCATTGAAGCATATTATATGACAAAATTCATTAGACACTGAACCAACAACAAATCTAGCAGATATCAAAGTGCTGCATCTACAAATCCTATGAAATGAGGAAGGTGCTCTCAAAAGGCTGCGTCTACTTTTTTCAATTCTGCCTCTCCGATCTTTGAATCATTAATCAGGGTGTTTCATTCATAGCAAGTGCCAGGAACTTTAATGAAAATTCTTCGTGCCAATATTTGCTTCACAGTACACTAATCTCATCTGGGACACAATAATTAAACTCAATTGACTATGACTAACTTCCCATCATGCCTTAATTAACAAGGATTTATGTAGTCTATTGGACATGAATAATACAAATTCAAAAGTGCACATGAAGGTGACATAATAGGCTTGAAATGTAGATCTTAATTCATACCTAACTATTAATTACACGCCTGTCTAATCTTACTACATGCTCAATTACCCAAATTCCGAAGGGTCGGTGCACCACTCACCCTGTCCTGCGGTGTTGGCCACTGTGATCCACTCAAGAAACACAGAGAATCCACTTCCCTGGGTTTCCTCTAAGTCCTTCTGGATGCGGAGCAGCAGGACCTCCATGGTGTGGACTCCAGCCTGGACATGGGAGAGGCTGTGGAGGATGGTGAAAGGCTCTCCCATTTCTTCACTGAACAGTGGCTACCGGCACAGAATCAACAAATACGGACATTTTAACACAGATGACACAGACAGTGAACGTTTACAGTGAATGGTGGGCATTGATAAGATATTATGTTTGTTGGCATTTAATATTAAAGTAATAATCTGCTACATTTTCATATGTCTGTTTTGCTACTCTCTATCACCGACTTATTTTACACAATAGTGATTCAAACTATACCCAGTTCAAGAAGGCGTTTACGGTACATGGTCTGGTAGGTCTTTCCAGGGAAAAGTCCTCTGGCGCACAGGAAGTGATGCGTTGTACTTTACCAGAAGCAGTGACAGCGGTTCGGTTGGAATAAATAGAAGAATTGGGTAGTCAGCATGAGCAGCGATAGCCACCATGACTGAACAGACAAAGAAAAGAGCGCCACCTACAGAACCCAAACTTCATCAACAGAAAACCCAAGAAAAAAATACATCAACAGTACTAGACTCACTGTTTGATTGACAAGTGATCTCTGGGAAGTGCAGAGCAGAAACACCATAGCAAAGAGCGCTGAGCGCCAAAGATGGAGACAAAATAAATACAAATAAATTGACTATAGATTGACTTTTACATTTTAGGCATTTAGCTGAATTTTTTATTGAAAGCGACTTACAATGAGTGAGCACTGTGGGCATCGAACCTGTGACCTTTCAGTTAGAGGATGGTCTCTCTAAGAACTACGTCAGCCTGCTGCACATATCAAAATATATTTCCACGTTAATTTTTTTAATCAAAACAATAGATAACTATTCAGAATTATGGTGCAAACACTGCAGGTCTATTGTTGTTGTCTAATGTTAAGAAATTCCCCTTTAGCTCTCGCCTTAGTTCTTTAATCTTCTCTATTTATTCAAGTATTTAGATAGTTATGTTATGTTTAATTGTACTCGTAGCACTTCTCCCTTACATTCTCATTCTATGGTCACTGGAATATTGTCAGGGCTCTCTGTCCCTGCACCTCTTATAATTGATTACTCGTAATGTAGGAGTTTACGTTTATTTGCTGTTGCACTCCTTGTAAATCACTCTGGATAGGAGCATCAACTAAAAGCCTTAGTGTAATTGTCAAATGTACAACTTTCGGCACATCGTTTGAGGAGCAACACATTGATTAAATTACATCTCGTCTTGCGCAAAAAACTTCAGCACTTAGCTCAGTCATAAAAAATATGAGGGATGTATGTATCCTTCTTGCACTATTTTTTCATTATTAGAAAAAAAGAGAGCAACATCCAAGCTAATGTAGCTGTAAAAGATGACCACACCATAAACCGTGCGCACCAAATGAGCAAACATTTCCGAAATGGATTGAAATGGCCTATATGTTGTGCTTTACAAAAGTGATAGTTATATTCTGTCAGTAAAATGCAAATTGGAGACAGTATTTCTAAATCAATGTCCACCATTGTCTGGTTGTGAAAGTTAATGTGGTGCTGAGCAGCTTGACTTTAATGATGACTGCATCAGTGTATCTTGTTTATTAGTCAGTTGAAATCATGGCATCTTAAAAAATATAATAAAAAAATAATAAAAAACAAAACAAAGTGAAAGAGGAAATATAGCTGATCCTTGAGCACTGGTAAAATTTGAACATAGGAAGCTACTGACTTCATTACACATTCTACTCTTGAACTTTGCATT
Organism: Acanthochaenus luetkenii; assembly: GCA_900312575.1. NCBI lineage: Eukaryota > Metazoa > Chordata > Actinopteri > Beryciformes > Stephanoberycidae > Acanthochaenus > Acanthochaenus luetkenii. The sequence goes on along the minus strand of OMOT01068130.1, from coordinate 4,828 downwards.
GGGATTTGCATTAAGTCTGCTTAGTGAACTCCCTTGTCTTATACCTGTTATCAGGATTAAGTGAACAAAGACTTGTCTAATCAAAGAGTTCGGGTGGGAATCAAACTTTTTGAACCCACAATTCCCCAGCCAGGTTAACTATCTTAACCCCTTAAGCCCGACGGACCCGCCGGCGGGTCCGTCGTCTCGATAGCGTTAGTTATTGGCGAAAATATAAATTTTCCAAAAATATTTTTTTTTTTTGGTTCATAACTGGGGATCTAACGCTTCAAAAACAATCCTCCCTAGTGTATTTGGGCCAAGCAAAAGCTGATAGGCAGTCATCCAAATGTTTGAGTTCCAAAATACAAGATCT
>OMOT01068128.1:0-11465 GCA_900312575.1 Acanthochaenus luetkenii | reverse complement strand
AGACTAGGACTAAAGACAAGACAGTTTACTGAGTCACAGTAGAGACTAGGACTAAAGACAAGACAGTTTACTGAGTCACAGTAGAGACTAGGGCTAAAGACAAGACAGTTTACTGAGTCACAGTAGAGACTAGGGCTAAAGACAAGACAGTTTACTGAGTCACAGTAGAGACTAGGACTAAAGACAAGACAGTTTACTGAGTCACAGTAGAGACTAGGACTAAAGACAAGACAGTTTACTGAGTCACAGTAGAGACTAGGACTAAAGACAAGACAGTTTACTGAGTCACAGTAGAGACTAGGGCTAAAGACAAGACAGTTTACTGAGTCACAGTAGAGACTCGGGCACCACAACCAGCTGCTTTAGCTGCTCTCTTCTTCTAGACTGGTTGTTATAGGTTTAGACTTAATTAACTAACAGACATGATGGAGATGCAGCTGCAACACGTCTATACTATGAATTTATATCCTAAAGATTCATGTTAGCCTTAAAATATGGGTAAACTGAGTTATGGTGGGTTTGACCACCCTCCCCCCAAACACACAGGGAGGTCAGAGGTCAGGGCCACCCTGCTGAAGTGTCCTTGGTCTTCTGTTTGAAGGATGGTCTTTCTAATATAGAACAATACCATAATAACACTTAAACCTAATGGTGACACAGTTAAAAAAAAAAGTGTTTAAAGAAATAACACGTTTCATAAATAAATACTATATGTCCATTTTTGATTTTTTGTAAAAAATGTTTCAAAAATGTAGCCCATTGGTTCGCTATTTTAGCATTTAGCAGTTGGGGGTTTGATAATGCCTTGCACTACGACACCTCAGCAATGGTTGTTGAGGCTCGTTTTCTCTGACCTGATTTCCTCCGTTGGTCCAGAGATTTAAACCGGCAACCTTTTGCTTCGGCTTCACAAGTTTAGATGAGGAATCCCCCTTCCTTCCTTCCTTCCTGAGGAGGAATTATCTGTGTCTTTATGGATTTATGGGAGATTTATTGTTTTACACTGATGGGTATTTAGTTTAGTCTGAATAAATGACTGCCTCTGCCTGCCGTTTGGTTTGGTCTGCTGCAGTAAAATCATATAAAACCTGTAATACTTCTGTCTGAATGTGTCTGAGTATTTGTCTTTTCAAGTGTTTGATTAATGTTATATTGATGTATGATCTACTTCTGGTTCACTGTATCTCTGCTCCTGGCTGTGAAAACCTAAAAACATGTTTTCATTTTCTTTACCTAAAATTAAAGTTCACTATTTTTTTAAACCTAAAATGAAGGGTAACATGTTTTTTTAATTTATGTTTTTACCTTAAGTGAAGGGCAGCATTCGTGTGTGAAAATGAAGGATATTTTATTTTATTTATTATTATTATCTTTTTTTATAACATAAACTGACAAGGTTTCATGACCCCTGAAACCCAATGAAAGTATTGTATAATGTCAGATAATTTACACTGGTCCTTGTATCACTTGATGCTGCCTTTGGAGAGAAAAACTCCCAAATTCTCAATGGTATCAATAAAATAAAAAAAAAGTGCTCAGAGAATAGAATAATTATCTTATCTAATGTTGCGCCCTTTCTTTTTTTAAATGTAATTAATAATGTCAGATAATACATGGTTGTCGGTGTCATATCATGTCAGATACTTATTCATTTGCTACAAATATTAAATAGTATATACATATTGAATACTTCATCACTGAATCTAGGACAAAACATTTCTTACATTTTAAAATAAAATGTAATGTATTAGGAAATCTAACCAGATATATTTATAGAACATGTTCTCAGCTATTAACCTTCTGATTTTAAAATTGTTTGATAAAATTCATGTTTTTCATGTTGTTACTTGGTTTAATGCCGTCAGACAATAACAATATATAGCCTCAGCAAGCACAACAAAACAATAAAAACAACTGCCAACAGGGCAGGGTTAAACTAGATATTACTTAACAACTGGACATGCATATGCAGAAGCAACGGAACATAAACTCAGTCCTTGACTAAGCAGGCAGACTAACTCTCTCACACGAAGAAAGGCAGGAACAGATCATGGGTGTAGTAGTCGTTGTCTGGCTTGGTAAATACATTATAACATAATGGTATTTTAGCAGACGCTTTTATCCAAAGTGACATAGCATCATACCGTTGGCACAGGTAGCCATGCAAGGTGCCAACATGCTCAATGGGAGCAATTTGGGGTTAGGCTAGGTGCTCAAGGACACTACGACAGATTTTTATTTTCCCCCGGGAGGCGCTGGACTCGAAACGCCAACCTTGCGGTTGCAGGGCGGCAACTCTACCTCCTGAGCTACTGACGTCCTCTAACACATGCAGTTATAAAGCCCGTCAAGCAGGTGCAATGAATCACAAGCAATCAACCGGGGCTGCCCCCATGGTCTCCCACTGGCGGCAATCCTGCACGCCTGCGGGAAGCACTGCTAGTCCCTTGGACAGCTCCCTACCCCACAGCTCTCCGTACAGTGCTTGGGCCAGCGATCGTGTCAGTGCCCCCATCCCTAGGAACGGCTCACAACGTTCCCAAGGTCTGGTCAGGCCGAAGGCACTTGAAGTCCAGGATGTCCTGCGCCGAGACCAAGGATTGTTCTTCAGGTCAATAACCCTCCCAATCCACAAGGTACGGGTGTCCAGGATCCTCTGAACCGTATAGGCTGGAGGCGAGTAGATGGTGGAGCTGGGATGGTGGGAGACAAGGGGCTGGTGGAGACAACCTTAAGGAGAGACACATGGAGGACAGGAAGGACACGCATTGAGGCAGGCAATTGCAACTGGTACGAGACTGGACTGACCTGTTTCACCACCTCAAATGGACCCACGAAGCCAGCTTCCTATTGTCCACCCGAAGTGGGAGGTCCTTGGCACCAATTACACCTTGACTCTGGGCTGGAAGGGCACTGCTGGTCTCCACCGCCGGTTGGCAAGTGAGGAGTGTCTGGACCTAGTGCGTAGCTCTCCTCCGAACTGCCTCACCACATTGATTGCCGCTGGCACCCCCACATCAGGTTCCTGGTCAGGGAATAATGGTATCTGGAAACCCATCTGGCACTCGAACGGCGTCATCCCAGTGGACAAGGACTGCAGGGAGTTGTATGCGTATTCTGCCCACTTGAGGTGGGAACTGGGTTAGAAGTGGCCAGACAGCGTAATGTGGTCTCCAACTCCTGGTTCACTCTCTCCATCTGCCTGTAGGATTGTGGATGGAAGCCCAAAGAGAGACCGGTGGTGGCACCCAGGAGAAAGAAGAAGGCCTTCCAAAAAAGGGAGGTGAACTGAGGACCCCGGTCCGAAACAACATCCCGTGGAAGGCAATGCAGCTGGAATACATGCTTCAACATCAGAGAGGTGGTCTCACTGGCTGACGAAAGCTTGGCCAGAGTGATGAAGTGAGCAGCCTTGGAGAACAGATCTACAATAATCAGGATGACAGTCTTTCCCTCCAACAGAGGAAGCCCCGTGATGAAGTCCACCGAGAAATGAGACCAGGGCCGATGTGGTATGGGCAATGGACAGAGCAGCCCGATAGGACGCTGTCTAGGTTACTATTGCTGGGCACAGGTGATGCAGGCTGCCACAAAGGAGCAAACATCCTTCCACATGGCAGACCACCAGAATATGCACCTGATGAACTCCAGGGTCAGAGTCTCCCCGACGAGACAAATGGCCCCACTCCAACACTGGTGGTCGAGCCGCCGGAGAAACATATAACCAATTCTGTGAACCCCCTCCCGGTCCTGGGTCTGACTGCTGTGCTGTCCTCACCTCTGCCTCAATTCCCCACAGGACTGGAGCAATGATGCGGGATGGCGTCTGGATGGGCTCGGGCTCAGCATTCTCCTCTGCAGGATGAAACTGGTGGGACAGGGCATCAGCTTTGATGTTTTTACTGCCAGGGCCATAAGACAAGACACAATTAAAGCAGTTAAAGAACAACGTCCACCGAGGGCGTACCGGACAGCCATTTAATCAAAAGGCAGTCTTGACTCTCTCATTGGAAAACCTAGATGGCTGGGACTCGATGGCCAGCTCACACTGCACAAAGATCTGTCGACAGGTCTCAGGATTCCCAGAGTACTGTTCAGGGGATGGCAGATGAGGTTTGGAAGCTCTGAGCTGAGGAGGAGACTGGCTTCCCTCCCATGTGACTCAGGTGTGATGTTTTTCTGTAAACAGCAAAAACCTGCAATGTCAAATTTCTTCAGTTCCCAACTAGATCGGATCCCGAGCCATGTGACTTGTGTTTGAATGCTCATATCAGTATTTGCCACTTTTGCCATGATAACAAGTAAATCTTAAATCACTCACCTGAGCCAGTTCATTTATTCAGCTTGCCTGAGCAGCGTTAGCAACATCGGGGGGAAAAAGACAAACAGACGACTTGACGCCTCAATTCAACCGGAAGGATCAGACCAAAACCGAAATGTTGTCACGTCTTTTGTTATTGTCACTCTGCTCATTACTATCAGTTCATGTTATTATGGGACATGGGTTACATCCTACAATAGATATGAACAGTCATCCAAAAAAAATCATATATGAGCCACAAATCAGACTTCATGCACCTATTTATTTGATTCACTATTATGATTTTCAGAAGAGGAAAAAATATGAAAAGACAAAAGCAGAAAGAGGAGAGAGGAGAAGAAAAGAGAAGAGGAAAACCGAAGAGATGAAGACAAGAGAAGATATGAAGGAGATGAAAAGAGAAGAGAAGAGATAAGAAGAGCCATCCAGGCATCTAGAAATCCAGATTGTATATGAGCCCGGCATCCATCTTGTTTCTGCCTCGCTCTGTCACCTGTCCCCATGTAAACCATTAACCAGCTAACGGCCATAAAGCTCCACTTTATGGAAAGTTTGATCATGGCGGCGGGTCGTAAACACTGAAGCCTTTTATTGCTCCGCTGGCTCTTGTTGCTCACCTTGACACAATTTGCAAGTGATGGTGCAGCGAGGTTTGACTTTAACCCCGAAACCTCAAACACAAGCCTCCACATGTTAGTATCATCGCTGTATGCTAGCTGTATCTAAGATAGCTTGCTGAGACGTTCTGCAGCTGTGCTCATTGTTTTGTTGTCGTTTATTAGTCGAGTTAAATTCACTTATAAATTGCTTTTAACAAAATAAGTTCATCACAAACTGCTTTAGACAGAGAAAAGGACACAATGTATGAGAGTAAACATCACAAAGTTTAAAACACGAGGACAAAGTTTGTTTATTTATCTTAGGCCTATAACCTTCTGGCTGTTCTTGTGAAAATGTGTTAAATCCAAATCTGGTGTTTTTATTTATTAACTGATGTGAAAGTCTTCATAATTCTTTGTGAGCTGAATACGTTTCCCAGATCCCAGACTGTTAAAATGGACCTGTCAGTTTCAACATGTCCGCTTGTCCAGTTTGGGATATGTTAATGGAGATGTGTGTTGTGAGGATATACATTATGTTCCCATTCATGTATGTTGTGTTGTCTCCATGAGCCTGTTCAAAACCTGGGCAGTTTGTCGTTTCAAAATGTCAGTCAGAAAACAAGGCTGTTTTTCTTGTTTCCTGAAAAAGCAGATATTGGCCTCATTGGCTCCATCGTGGTTCCAGTTTTTTAGCATCAGTTGTTCCCATTGGCTCTGGTTTTAGACGATGCTGCCTTTGAGTGATGCTTTTAAGTTCCTTCAGTTCTTCTGACGTCGGAAATCGTAGTTCAAGGACGTTTGGTCAGAAATAATAACAAAAGGATGCCATAAGAAAAGTAGTTGCTTGATAGCTGATGTTTTACTTTAGGAATCAAGCTACTTTGTGCTGCGGAGGCAGAGTGAAGAGGAGAACGTTTTAATGAATTTATTAAAAACAAAATGAATGACAACTAAAAGTTAAAAATGATAATGATAATAGAAATATACAATACTAGTTATTTACACAGAATGCCAAACAATAACATATAGTAGTACTACATCACATGATCATTACCATCAGTTTTTTTTTTTACACATCTTCATTTCAGTTTCATTTCAGGAAAAAGACCCATTTGACTGGCACTCTGTTCTCCACTGAGGATGTTAGGACAGGTCTGGTGCTACGTGACAAACTGATGCTCCTCCAGGTGTGGCCTCACACTGATGACCTCATCACATGATGGTCACATGACCAAAGGTGGAAGTCAGGGCGGTCATCGGTTCCTTCTCGGTATTTAGGTTAGTTTAGTTTGGTTCAGCTCTGTTGATAGCTTTTAGAATCTAGGAATGTAGAATCCATTTTCATATCCTGAAAATAAATATAATACCTGAAATATTAAACGGAACTTTTGGACTGTTTGACAGCGTTACTATTTATTACAATTATTGTTATTAATCTGGCAAGATGTAGTATTATTTTATTGTATCACTAACTTCTATTAATTTATTACGATCTCCTTTCTCAGTTAATGGTAAATACAATAACTGCTAAAAACCCATTGTCTTTTATTTTATTGTGTTTTATTGTATTAGAAGTATTTACCATGTTGTAAATTTAGAAAGATACAAATGGGAACAATTAATCTCACTGCATGGCATGCCATGTGTATGTGATCAATAAAAACATGAAACTTGAAACAAAATGATTGAGACAATAAAACAGTCATGAACTAAATCCACTCACCCCAAAACAGACCAAAGATGATAAATAGATTGTTGTTCAGTTAGATCGACTGTTTGACTCATTTTCTGTAAAGTCCTTTGAGACATGCTTGTGATAAAGGGCTATATAAATAAATGAACTTGAAATCAAACCTAGATCGTCTGTCATTTCTAACCACTGATCAATAAACATCCTGTATTGATAATTTATTTATTTGTTAAATAAAAAATGTAGAACGAAACCCTTGATTGTTTATTATAAAATTCACTAAAATGTAAATTTCTGAAGGTTAGAATTTGTTACTAATTGCTCGACTGTATATATATATATATAAAGCAAGTTTATATGTTTGGAAGTTAATTTGAAATGGTTAGTAATGTAATTTAAAATGCTTAAATGCATGTTAGTCCAAACACTGCATCTTTGTAAATGTATAAATATTATTATGTTTAGTGTATAGTCATCACACATACATATTAATATCTGGTTTTGTTTCTGTACATGTTTCTATACTGTAACTTATACCTTCAGATTATATCTTACGCATGTTTTACCTTCGTATACTATATTGTCAGTATGATTGATAATTACTTTACCCTACAGTAATATAGTACTTTTATAGGGGGGTAATAAGTCCATTTGGTTGGCTGAAATCTTCAAAAAGATATGGTATTTAGATAAATAAACACAACAATAGAAGGGGGAAAAAAGTATCTTTAGTCAAAGTTAGAATCTATACGTTGTCTAGACGACTTTGGCAGGATCTGATCCCAGACCAGCAGAGGAGCCTGTGATAGACCATAATATAAAGTTAAGAATGGAAATATTGCAATTACTACAGTGCTGCTAATTAAATCAGAAAAAAACTCATTTAGCATTATTATTATTATCATGAATAAATATTATTTAGGGTAAGAAAGAAAAAATTGAAAGAAAAAACACACAAACACACACTGTATATATATATATATATATATATAGACAGACATATATAGGCTAAAAGGACAAATAAATGAGCATCTTGAGAGGTAAAAGTGAATCTACTGTATCTGACAGATTGAAACTGCACAGTAGTTTGTTCCTGTTTGTACTACAGTTCAGGAAGTGGTGAGGTGAAGAGCTCTGCCTCTGATTCCACTAAGGTCATCTTAGTTTGATAAAGGTTTATTAAAGATGCTTCCTGACCAGGGAGTTTCGTCTGAATCCATTCTACCTTTTGCTTCAAGGTGAAAATAAATATCATAGTCAGTTAATCCTTTTCATCCCGGGAATGAAACCTGGGACCTTCTGGGCTGCCGTTTATTTTGTGTAAGGGATGAATTTCCCCTCACATTTTCTCTTCATTTGTCAGACATTTAGACTTCTGAAAAGACCAGTTAATCGAACAGTTTCTATTCCAAAACATTTATGTTGGAATTTCCCTCTGAGCAGGAGCGATTGAAGAGTGGAGAAGAAGGTTTGTGACTTAAAGGTTACTGTTTTTAATCCCAGAAAAATCTTGTTAGGGAAAGTGAATGAGAAACTCTTTCTCCTCCTTCAACAACTCCCATCGCGCTGCCCTTGAGCAAGGCACTTCCCTCCCAGCTGTGTTAAAAGTAGACTTGATCCACTACAGCTCAGACTGTGAACTGTTTGAACATTACAACAACATTACAATATTTGTCTTGAAACTGGGGCATGCACAAGGCTTTCTGTCTGAGACTGACAATTATTCATATACCATACAGTATACCATACCTATATATCAATCGTGCACCCCATATACTATGTTCAATTAAGCAATTTTTAACTATATAGAAGATTGTGTACACTCTAATGCAGCGCAAGGCACATTAGAGATAAAAATAATGCATAAAAACAATGAAAACACGAGACACATTAAAACCCAAAAATGAATAATAGAATACAGATAAAAAACGATATCCTTCCTATCCATATATACCATAGTCATATATCATTTACACAGAAAACTTTGCAATAAAATCAGATTGTGTTTTTCTTCAGGGAGATTTTCCTTCAATGACTTTTCCTTCTCATTGCTGCAAAATGTAAGCTACTGCTTCTACCTAGTGTTCAAATAGTGTACTTACAGCCCAATGTAAACCGCTGAATGAAACATTAATTTCGAGTCAAAAAGAGTCAAAGGAAAGACTATAGAAGTTACACTTAATCCACTGGCCTTTAGGGTACAGATGAAATGCCAAAAAACGTCAATGAGCTCAGTGAAAGGTGAGTATTATAACTACAGAAAACAAATACACACACAAAAAAGCCTATATATTTTATTTCTTCTTCTTATTTTAAACATAAATCCTTCTAAAAGTAAAAATATGACAAAATATGAAGATGGAACATGAAGTGAATCAGCTCTTTGGTGAACTAATGTGTGGCTCTTGTGGTATGTTTGTGCAGAAATGACAACTCTAGCAAATCCAACTTAAGCGTAGCAATAGAAAGAGAGTCCTTCATGGCTTCTCACTTCAGTTACCGTAGCGTCTGCTCACTCAAATCTAAGCAATGTAAAGGATTTTAAAACGTGGACACCGACTGGTGACCTTCCATCCATTCCTCCACTGATTCCCTCCTTCCTTCCAGCTGCAGCTTCATCCGTGTCATCAGTCCTGAGCTCAGATCCCTCACGGCCTCCACAAAGCTCCGAGAGAGAGAGAGAGAGAGAACAGAAACGTTTTCAGTTCATTCTCTATGGTCGTTCTGAACATTACGGATGTAAAACTATGTCTGGCCACAGTGTGGGTTGCAAAGACAGCATGGCGCTGTTCGCATTTATTTTCGGTGAACGTGCATAGAAGAGGGGAAGAAGAGGGCGTGACTGTGTTCATGGCAACAGCGAGGCGACGCCAAACTGCGTTGAGTTGGTTATCCATCGTTTATTTGCTCGTGATGACTGAGAGTCGAACTCATGTCTGTTTATAACACTCGATGTCTGTTGATCAGCGCCAGGTCCCTCCACTGTTACCTCATTGAGACCGAATTCACTGTTTCATATCGATTATTTCAGTTTTTTAATAACATACTTCCGCCTTTGGTACATTTAAATGGTGATCAATTGTAATGATAATCTAAACAAATGAGGTTACTCTTAGTTGTCCAGTATAAGTTCCATTCCTAAATGCCCAGTTTGATGACGAGTTACTTGTTAACGAGTATTGGGGAAATTGTGCTTCATTTACATTTTGTTGACATGCTGTTCTTTTCTTCATTCTCCAGTTTGGTTAGTACAGGGGGATGTGCGTCCAGTGGCTCCAGAAACACAATCAGGCAACTGGCAAAACAGAGAGGCAACCAGGAACACAGTCAAGCAACCGGCAACTCAAATAGGCACAGAAAGACAACCAGTAACTCAGGCAACCTGCAACACAGACAGTAAATATGCAATGCAGACAGGCAACTGGCAACTAAGACAGGCAAGTGGCAACACAGGCAACCGGCAACACAGACAGTAAATCTGCAATGCAGACAGGCAACTGGCAACTAAGACGGGCAAGTGGCAACACAGGCAACCAGCGACACAGTCAGGCAACTGGCAACACAGACAGGCTACTACATACTTCTGTTCTGTAATTGATTGTCTATCAGTTAGATCTACGTAGGCTTGGTCTCTGTAAAGTCCTTTAAGAGATGAGATGAAGGGCTGTGGAAATAAATGAACTTGAACTGGAACTCTATCGCCCAGTTATTTTAGAGCTTGTTTGTGCTTACTGGTGGTAGGGGTGCTTGTAATCATCCATTTTGAAAGAAACAATGGAAGAGATAGGGAGTGGCGTATCTTCCGTTCAGGGGATATATTCTGTCAAAAGCCTCTGCCTGAACCGGAAGCTGTCCAAGCTGCTGAATGTGTTGATGTCCTGCACACAGGCGTAGCATGAATGAATATATGGATATCAGGCGTGTGTTCTTTAAGCAGTGTCATTTCATTTCTAATGGTAGATCAACGCAAGTTGATAGTGTGATGCAACACAGCTGTGGGATTGTTTGAACTGTGATTGGCCATTTCTTTATTTTGAATTAAACAGGTTCAAAGCTAACATTTAATACCCCAAATGATAGTTACATATTGTAACTCTAGTTCTATGAGCATAGACAAAGCCAGTTTACCCATCGCACACTAACGCGCCTGCTGAACTTTTTTCATCCAATCAGGAAAAAGAGCCATGTGGGTAAGTCCCCTCATATATAAGTCCCCTTAGCCCTCTGCTCTGCTGCCATGTAAGTCTTCAGCTAGACCCAGGGAGACAGCAGGGCCCGAAGATGGGGCTTGGAGTATGAGGCGCCATTTATGCCATTATTAAGAGACACAAATTGCTCTTGCATTAATTGTGTTACTCTCACATTCATGGCATATTGAGGTGGCCCTAAAAAGAGCTGACTGTTGGATGGTAAAAATAGCCTTACTATATTGGAGATCAAGCCATGTCTTTATTATTTTGATGTTTTTCACAATATTGTCATGAAGACCTTCGAGAGACTGGTTCTGCGGCTCCCTGGAGCCACTGCAGTTTGCGTACCAGGCCCACATTGGCATGGAGGATGCCATCATCTACCTGCTCCACAGGGCCTATTCACACCTGGAGAGGCCAGGGGGCGCTGTGAGAATCATGTTTTTTTTTATTTCTCCAGTGCCTTCAACACCATCCGGCCCCCCCTGCTGGCAGAGAAGCTCCTGGAGATGCAGGTAGACCACAACCTTGTGGCCTGGATCACAGACTACCTCACCGGCAGACCGCAGCACGTCCGCCCGCAGGGCTGCCTGTCAGACGTGGTGCTGAGCAACACCGGCGCACCCCAAGGAACCGTACTGTCACCATTTCTATTCACTCTC
>OMOT01068126.1:0-13892 GCA_900312575.1 Acanthochaenus luetkenii | reverse complement strand
AACGTTTCTCCGCGTCATAAGCTTGTCTATTGACGGGCGCCATTTCGTGAATGTGTGTTCGTCTTCATTCACTGCTCCCAGCTCGCAGTTTAGCCAGCGGTGGATTTAGTTAATCCACCCGGAATGACGGCAAGGTCCGCCACTCGCTCATCTTTGAACGCTGTTGCCTCAGTCGAATAGATTCTCTCGCAGCTGCCCTATTCCCATGTTCAACCGCGTGGCTGATAGCCTTGAGCTTGAACGCGTGTCTCTACTGGATGAAATTTTGTTCTTTGTGACCTGACACACTGGAGAGTAGCCTAGTACGTATGTAACTCCGCCCCCATTACCGTAATGATGCTAGCGGTGGGGCATTTTAGTTTACCAAACTCGTACCGTACTAAAACATTTTGAGTGCGCCGTGAGCGCTGTGTACCACACAAAATCGCTTCGAAGTCAGTAAGCACAACCAGAATTAATATATAAGGCCGTATATAAGGCGCCCCGTCGATAGGGCGCACTGTCGTTAGTTGAGAAGATTATAGGCTTTTAGGTGCGCCCTATAGGGCGCAAAATACTGTAGGTCAAATTAACTCAGACTACGTTGCGAGGACAATTTGTCCATTTTGTTGCACCTTAGTTGCTTGATCTAAGAGCGCAGAGTTTTAGTCTTATTCGTTAAGAAATGTATACACAAAAAGATCACTGTGTAGGCAAATAGCCCCTTCATCACCTATTGCAAGGGTAAATTGCATGCTTCAGCTGTAAAACTAACAGACTGAGCACCAATGCTAGCACTCTTGCGCCCTAAAGTGCCCTTTATAATTGGAACATTCTCTGATTTGAGATTCTACGATGGAAAACTCTTTCCCTTACTTGCCTGACTTACTGGTGATGATGCGGTGTCTTGCAGAAATGACAGCAGCCATTCTGAATGGACAAACACTTTGCACAGACTTTACATAACCTTTCAAACGATCTTATCTATACTACAATCATTTAGGGGAGTTGGTGCTGCGAAGCGTTAGTGAATGGCAGTAGGCAGTGGGCGGCAGTAGCTCAGGAGGTAGAGTTCCCGCCCTGCATCAATAATGATCCATGTTAGTATATCTGGACACAGATGACTTTAGGAATTGCAAGGTCCAAACACACACAAACAACAGCTCATATACAGTACACAATATGTAGATTACTGACATAATTACTGGAACGGTGGAACAATTCATGCCCTGTCCTTGAATGTCACATTACATTACATTACAGCATTTAGCAGACGCCTTTATCCAAAGCGACCTGCATGTCATACCGTTGGCGGAGGCAGCCATGCAAGGTACCAACCTGCTCAACGGCGTGCGTGCGTGCGCGCGCGTGTGTGTGTGTGTTACCTTGCACAGCCTGAAGCTTGTGTGTCTGTATGATGATGCAGAGCTGCAGCACTAGTTGTGGAGCACTCTCCAGAAACGTGGCCAGTAGATGCAGCATGCTCACATCAGCAAACTCATAGACCATCTTCCAGTAGTAGCACCAGCGCTCTGTCTCGCCACTCCGACGACTCTGAATGCCCAGGTAAATGGTGTGGAAATACCTGAGAAAATGAATGATAATGTCCAAATGAACTAAAATAGGACTTCATTTCTATTTTTGTGTTATCTGTGCATATGTCTTCCAATGGCTAAATAGACAGTGATGAAAAGGAAAAAGCTGTAAATCCATTCAGTAACATTATAAGTAAAAATAGTCTGATAAGTTATATTTGTTAACAAATTTAGATTGCTGTGACCCAGTAAACTGTCTTGTCTTTAGTCCTAGTCTCTACTTCAAAACACAGTCACAAAAGTCAGCTCAGTTAACCTTTTTTAGGTTAGCTAACAATGCCCCATGCTAACTAGCCAGCAGGCTATATCAGTCCATGTTCAAATATGCTTTCCAGACATGCATCTGGCTTTAGAGACATTGGACTGGTGGACATGGACACTCAATGTAAACACAGACACTTTCAGCTACTGTATACATTAATTTTTTTAAACACCTGTGAATAAAAGTGAATAAAGAGATTGCTCTCATATTTTTGTTTCTAAGTTTAAACATAAAATGTCCAAAATAAGATGAACATTTCCGTTGTCAACACTGATACAAGGTGGTTAACAGGATTACACTACAGTTGCATACTGAAGGACATTACAGTATGTCTTTTGCAAATTGATAGATATTGTGCACTTGCCAGATTGTGTAAAAGTAGTTTACCTTTCAGATTACGATGAAAGAGATGGTTATATTGACCCATGTCACGGTTTGTAAATTAGTACTCCCATTTCAATTTGTGCCAACTTACTAACTGTGACGTGTGACCCAGTAACCATCTCATTCACTGAAATCTGAAAAGCAAAACTATTGTAAGTCTGCAGTACCACATTAACATATGTTGTGTATATAGTACGGTAGATCAGATGCACAAATGGGCCAAAAAATGTTCTGGCAATATCCAAAATTATTACAACATAATTTAATGGATTTGAAAGTACAATTGCTAATATACTTTGGGGAAGCAAGCCCAAGGCTTGAATGTACAGACTAATTATCTTTACTGCTTTAAAAATGTGTGGATCAGTCTTATATATAACTACCACATCACTACTCTACACATTTTCAAAAGCTGTAAAGATGATTAGTGCCAAGACATTTTTGGGAAAGTCCAAGGCTCAAATGTATGCATTCATTGTGTGTATATATGCAAGAAGGTTGTGGGTTCAAATCTCTGCCCCGGTCCTTTCTGTGTGGAGTTTGCATGTTCTCCCCGTGTTCGTGTGGGCTTCCTGTTCGTATTATTTCCCATTTTTGTGTTAAGGGAGAAATGGGAAATAAATACATTTTTATGGAAAAAAAGTGAGGCATGTGGTTTTGTATAGACACCTAATTTACAGAAAGATATATTGTGATGTACATCGTTATCATGATATGAAATTACCCATATCGTGGTAGAAGGTTTTGTCCATATTGCACAGTCCTAGATCTTTATAAGAGACAAAGGAGGTGACAGGAAGATGTCTTCTTCCCGCTGCCAATCTAAACCAACACTCTCTCTCTCTCTGGTGTTGAAAATCAAGCTATTCCACCAGAGTTTCCGTTGTATTGACTGGAACGCTTTTCTGTTGCATTTGTTTTCATGGTTTGCATGTCATTTTGAACTTGTAGAGTGTTTCCTGTTAATGTATTCGCTTTGGCATTCTGCAGCGCGTTTCTTCTTTTGCAGCATGTTTCCATTGTTGTATTTGCTCTGGATTTTTGTATGTTTTTGAATTTACATCGTTTCTGAAGTTGCTGCCGTACGTTTACAGGGATGGCAGTAACTCAGGAGGTAATGGTCAGCAATTGCAAGGTTGAAGGTTCGAGTCCAGCTCCTCCCAGGGAAAAAATCTGTCATAGTGTCCTTGAGCATGACACCTAACCCCAAATTGCTCCCGTTGAGCATCCCGGTGCCTTGCATGGCTGCCTCTGCCAACAGTATGATACGTAAGTCGCTTTGGATAAAAGCGTCTGCTAAGTGCCGTAATGTAATGTTTTCTTGAATTAGTATAACGTTATTCACCTGACATGGGGTAGAAATAACCTGAATTGTTTAAGTTAACGCATGTGGTAAAGTGACCGTTGGACAGCATCACTCCTTAGTAGTCTCATAAACCGAGTAAACTCGTATGTTAATGTGTAAAACATATTGCATTGGTAAATGTTTCCTTTTGAGTGAATAGCCAGAGAGAGCTAACAGCTAAAACAAATCTAAAATAACAACAAAAAACTACAGCCATGTGTGGTTAGTTTTAACAGTGTAATGAAATGTTTATGAAATCACACATATAGCATTACAGAACATATAGCAACAGAACAAAGTAATAACATTTACATAACAAAACAATTTAATTGTCTTTTCTTCTTCTTTTTTTTACTCCTGCAGGAGTTGTCATACACACCACTGCCTGAACAGAGGGATCAAGCACCAGTATCGCCTCTGGAGCTGGTGTAAATGTCATCCAGTCCACTTCATTCAACATGCAAGGAGTCTTTGTTTGGAGGTAGGTCTCTCTCAGAACACTTTCCTGATTTGAAAAGTTTAGCCCTTGCAATATTGACATCCTGGCTGTCCTCCTGATCATATAGATCACACACGAAAGCTTCCACTGCCTCAAATAGTTCTGGTAATGGGGAGAAACTAGTTCCAATTTCTCTAAACAGAGCGATGTATTCAGTTTTGTTTTCCCAACCCCATGCTGTGTGTCTCATATTTGTATTTTTCATGTTTGCAAAGTATGCACTGTATTGGAAGCAGGTGTGGTGCTCACTTGAATGTGCACATGTCACTGGTGTGTGACCTTAAAGCCTGTGTCTTTGCAGGAGTTTCTGTCTCTATTTCTACCTCTAGCACTAAAAAACTAGCAGAAGACAGAAAACCACAGACTTAGGCTTAAACTTGTTTTGAGGCTGTGCACCCCTCTCTCACTCCCCTACATCATCACTGATTGAAGAAATCAGGTTAGTGACACTACAGTTATTGGCTGTGTTTCATTAGTCAGTCAACATGCCCTAGTTGAAATTATTAGAATTTGGCTTAGTACTTGTGTGTCAGAAATAAGGGGTAATGCTTTCATGTTTTTCTTAAATAGGTCCCACAGATCACCTATTCTGTCCCACCAGATGGGGAAAAGTAGCAGTACCGGTTAATGAAATGGAGCCAACAGCCTGAGTCTTTTCCCTGGCTGTTTTTAATGAATGTAGTTTTAATCTTACTGAGCACTTCATTGGACATTGAAGTAATGTGAATGAGGGAGGGGCATAATTATGTTGTGCTTCTCTTCAGCTCAACAGTGTTGACTGCAGCTAGATGCACACGTGCCTCTCTCCTGTGACAGAATCAGGTGGGTGACAACGCAGTGATTTATCAAATAGATCACCTTCTCAATCCTTTTGAGCTCTTTCTCTGGACAAGGGTGCAAGAGTACAGCTGAGCTATAATATTGCTAATCTGAGGAGAATGGAATAGAAAGCTGCTTTTTTTGGGGGGGGGGCTGAAATTAGCTTGACTTGCTCCTAATTTCAATTCTTTGTTTACTCTACAGATTCAAAGTTCAAGATTCAAAGTTGAAGTTCAAGATCCACATTCACACTCCTATTCACTGCATGTTTGATACCTACCTTCTTTGACAGTCTCTGAATTAAAACTGCCTTTTCTCTTCTCTTATGGGCTCGTTTTATCTTTGTAATGTTAGTAAAACGGCTGTAGCAGTCCCTGTGATAGCCAGCGTTACGTGGTATAGCAGCAGGTTCCTGGGGTTTCAAGTTTAATCATTGCTCTTCAGCAACACGACTCTCTCTAGTTTCAAGATCTTTCCATAGAAAAACTGAATTAATCAATGTTTACCATCCTGTCTGTAAAAGGAATGATGGGTCAATATTTCTCTACATACTTACAGCACATCATTGTTTTGATTGACAGGTGTCAAGTTTCCAAGCAATTCAACACATACAATTTGTGAAATCAGATATTAGATTAGATTGCACGTTATTAATCCCCTAGGAGAAATTCAGGTGTCACAGCAGCAATTGGCAGAACAGAACCAGAAAATAGGGAAAGATAATAAAACACAGGTAATAGTAATTACAGGTAATAGTGGACAAATATAAATAATACAATATACAAAACCAAAACTATAAAAAGGTAGTACCTAGTGGTGTTGAACATTAGTCCTTTGCACTAAATTGACTCCTGTGCAGGATTGAGTCCAATGATGGTGTTGACAGAGGTATTGGCAAGTATTGGAAGGCGAGTTCACAATTATTATCCCTATTTGTTATCTGTTATCTGGATGCGTGGTGTTTTTCAGCTGGGGCTTCTTTTTCTTGTGCAAGCTGCTTGTCGTCTTTCAGGGGAAGTCACTGTTGTCCCAACGCTGTATTTCCGAATCAGACCAATCTTGCCGGGATCATTCTACACAGGCTCTGTTGTTGTGACAGGGACTTCAAAAACGTCTGGCACAGTGGAAGCCCAGGTTTCAGATTCATCAGGTTTTGTCACAGCCGGAGTCTTGTCACAGGATACTGAAAACAGACATTTTATTTCACCATTGCGTTTCTTAATTGAGTACATTGGATCAGCCCCACACTCATCACAGCTTTAAACAACAAAACAAAACTCACCATGTACAAATACATGGCATTGTGTTGCCAATTGCTGCTGTAACACCTGAATTTCCCCTAGGGGATCAATAAAGTGCATCTAATCTGATCTAATCTAATAAGAGTTTTTTTTACAGGAGAAAAATAAATTGTAACCGTAATTCTTAGGCTTTTGGGGAATCGATTTCTGCTTCTTGGTTAAAATGCTTAGGTCTTTATACATACATTTTCCCAGGCTGGGTTTACGTGGGGTGTCATTAATCAGATCGGATATTGCAAAAAAATATTAACTGGCTACTACATGTATACATACAGATATTGTACTGTTTGATAAACACAAATATAGTATTAACAATCAATATTAATGGCCTACTGATGAAAATAGTTAATCACCTGGAGACGCTATGTTAGCCTTCCTTCTCCCTCCATTGGATTTAACGCTGTTTCAACACAATTTTGAGGATTTAAAATAATATTCAGTAACACAGTGTAAATATCATGTTAGCGACATTTCATAATAACAAAGTTTACTAACACTCACCAGGTGCAAGAGCCATAATAAAACAGTCTTTGCAGACCTTTGTAGCGCACAAATAACATTTGTCCGTTGTTGTTTTTTGCGACGGTCCGATACGTTGTGCAACAGGCGGTAGAGTTGTTTGACAGATGCAGTGTTTAAGGCTCACAGGAGTATATAGGACATGACATGTAAAGTCACTCCTTTTTCCATTGTTATTTTTGTGGTGTCTATCAACGCCACTGCCACCTAACCACCAGCAGAGGGAGCCAGAGGTGGGGGCGGAGCCGGTGTCAGCTGGGGGCGGTGTTTGGAGGTGGTGAGATTCCTTGCCACCTCACCAGACCAGGAGGTAACCCAGCTGCTGGCA
This sequence comes from Acanthochaenus luetkenii, assembly GCA_900312575.1. NCBI lineage: Eukaryota > Metazoa > Chordata > Actinopteri > Beryciformes > Stephanoberycidae > Acanthochaenus > Acanthochaenus luetkenii. Next base: position 6,861 of record OMOT01068126.1, on the reverse strand, counting down.
ATCCCCAATCAGGAGCTGCTGCTATAAAGGAGAGCAGGAACCAGAGCAGGGGGGGAAGTCGATGTTGGAGGAAGGAGAAAGACGAGAGAGAGAACAATACCACGCTGTGTATGACCAACCGTAAGGAGGAGCCTGCTGTGTGCCATTGCCCTGCCTGTCTGAGAACCACCGCCGTGTATGACCCTTGCCTGCCTGACTACCCCCTTTGCCACGACCCCCGAACTACCTGAGAACCCGGCCCATGTACCGACCCTTTGCCTGGACATGATTGATTCTGAGAACTGTAAGAAACTAAGCACTTCCCTCCGTCTACTAGTCATTAAAACTGTGCTTTACTTTGAGCTGTGTGTGGACAGTAGATGTATTATCTCCGGTCTAGTGAACACTCAACCAGCCCAGAGTGTGTCACATGTGTTGGAGAATGCGGGCAATGCCTTCTGACTGGGAATAATCACACACAGCCAAGGTAATGGAGTCAACGGAGGTACAGGCTTTGTTGGTGCAATTAGTGGCCAGCAATCAACAACAGCAGGCGCGACATGAACAAGCCTTGCTGGTACAGACAATGCACAGAGGAACAGACAACACGTCCAGGCCATGGAGCTCCAGGTATGGCGGGCGGAGTTAAAGGGGCCACCAGAAGACGGCAGAAACACCCTACACCAGACCAGAGCGGGTCTGGACAAAAAAAAAGTCCTCAAGAGGGAGAGTAAAGGAGAAGGTTAGCATGTGATTGATGACAATCTCCTTGTTCACCTCCAAGTGGCGAACCGGCAAACGGTGGCCCTTCAGAAGGAACTGGAGGAAGAAAGGGCTAACAGAGAGGCCCTGAAAAAGAGACTGGGATGGACCTGCGCTGCCTTTCAAGAGGAGCGGCATGTGCTGAGCAGCAAGCTTCAGGAGTGTGAAGGTCGGCTGGCCAGGGTTCAAGAATTGCACAAGGATGAATCTGATATGATCCAGCGGCAGAAGAGCGTCCTGGTAGAGGGGCAAAGCAAGCTGATATCCATGGCTAAGGAGATCGCACGACTAAAAACAGAGGCTGAAAGTGACCTGAAAGAGAGGGAGGTTGAAAGTACCAACCTAAAGGCTAACTACTTTATTGTATCCTTACATTAAGATTTAATAACTCTTGTACATAACACTGCCAGACATGTTCAGTAATGCCCCACAGACATGTACAATTCGGTCAATTACGGCTTCTTCTCTCTTCTGTCTCTCATCCCTCAGGCTCTTCACCAGGTGCAGGGCACTGATCAATCTCTCTGCAGGAAACATGTCATGACAACATCTGTTCTTACACCTCTTTTGTTACTTTGGATACAATATAACTATTATAACTATCATAATATCTCATGTCTGATTCCTTAAGAATTAGTGTAATGGAGAGCTGACTGCGGACTGAATAATACTTACCAATGTGAATTTTGATGTTTGAAGTCACATGAGAATTTACCACATCTTCTGCTGAGAGTTGTTTTTGCCCCCGTGTAAAAGACGGAGTTATGAGTTGTGCACCTAGAACACCTAGAACAGTGAAGGCTTCCTTCAAAGTGAAGACTCTGTCTGCAAGAATCTGAAATAAACAACATAACAAATATACTGTTACTACATTGACCTATTCCATCAATATGTGAATAGAACCCAATGTGCTTAAGTCTGGCAACTCAAACGTGGACTATATGTGTTCAAGTACTTTGAGTGGAAAAAAGCAGTCGAGGTAAACAAATTGATAAGAACGTTATTATGAAAAGATCTCAACAGGACATGAACATAATACATTAACAAAATGTTAAGTAAAATTCTTACCTGATCGCCAGCATGGTGGTACCTCTGAGACAGGAAATCAGACCTCACAATATGGATGTCTGATGCTCTCCCACCCCAGCCTTTGGAGAGATATGTGATCGCACTAGATGGGTGACATGCGAGGAAGTACTTCACTGTTGTCCAGTTTTTGTACCTCGAGTAAGTGTTTGCTCTGTGAGGAAAGATACTATTTTTAATAGTAATACTGATATGCTAATTAGGTGCATATAACTTTCCTCATAGACAGACATAATTACTAAAATCAGATCAGTATTACAAAAAAAGTAGTTTGTGCACTCTCTTACACTTGATAGGTGTGCATAAAAATATAAATAAATCTTTTTTTTTAAACAGTTTTAATGTACAATAACTAGCATGCATTACCGTAAAAATGAAAAATATCTCACCAAGTTTTCATCTTCTTTGAGTGTTCGATTCAAATCTCAAAGCAGTTGACGATGGAAGTCAGTCTGGGGTACTGTAAAAGAACTTCAGCTGGTAATGTGTTCATGTGTCAGGCCAGGCAATCTTAGGGAAGATATCATCAGATCCAGCCATCGGGAGAATATATTGAGAAAAGTGCTGCGTGCCAAGTCCAATAAACCACACAACAATTCGGTTGATGGGTTCTACCCCCGTTTCACCAAAGTAATAAAGAGCTGGTCTTGTGTTGATAGCTTGAACAGTGCCCTTGACTTTACAACCTGTACCAGGTATTGACGAAGGGTGTCAAACACTGCCCATGACAGACCTGTCATGGTTTTACATTTGGTGTCATCGGCTCTCATGCTGTTTGCTGAAAATGTCTGCTTTTCCAACTAGGGCTGGGTGTCACCACTGATTTCCAGAATCAATTCGATTCCGATTCACAGGGTCCCGATTCGATTTCAGATTCGATTAGATTCAATATTGTTTCAGTTACAATACCAATTTTGCTTGGATATGAAGGAGATTCTCAGAGAACTAATGCTATAAATTGTACAAGGAACCCTCTAACCTGGTGCATTATTACAAATATTAATGTTTACATTAAGAATTTACCCCAAAGCAGTTACATTCATGTGCTTTTTACACCGACACACTACAGCAGTGTATCAGAAGAGAAACAACCAAAAGAGACAAACCATATATTAATTAATAAGTAAAAGTAAACCAACAATCAGAAATTGAAAAAGGCTCTGAATTGCCTTTGAAAATAGTGCAAGAAATCCGTTTTTTGTGGGGGGAACAAAGTAAAGCCCCTTCATGACTGCTTTCTCAGTTCTTGGAGATTGTAAATCCACACGAATCCGGACAAATCTGCAAACACATTTTTTTCTCAGTTGTGCCCTCCCGTCCACACTAAAATTGCATTTTCGTCTCAGAAAATGTAGCTAGTTTTCCCAAGTGGATACATTTGAAAACGCTGGTTCTGCGTTGTAGTGTGGCTGGGGAAAATGGAGAGTTTCGAAACAAAACCGATTTTGTTGTGACAGTTAAGTGATATCCTCCTTACCGTGTGAGTCTGGGTGAGTTAAATCCTCCTTTTTGGAGACAGTTTAAAACATGATAATGAATAGGGGAGCTAAATCAGTACATGTTTAACTGGAGGGAACAAGGAAGATACCATTGTTATGTTGTTAGCTGTTGTAGAATATTGTGGCACACTCTGGCGTGGAATGAGTGTCCGGAAATAACAGAAATGCTGTCCACACACAGAATGACACAGAGCACAGAGCTTTATTTACTGTCTCAGGGAGGAACTGGGTTAGTCCTTTAGGGGCAATATCAATGAAGGGGTCGTCATTGTCCTGTCCAGGGGTCAGTACACATGGTAGGCTCTCGTACAATCCGGGGGTCAAGGCAGGAGAAGGGTTCTCAGACAATCGGTCATCCATGCTTTCGGCAGTCTCATCACACTCTCTCTCTTTCTTCCTATCACTTTCTCCATGGTTCACACCCCTTCCTCTGCTATCTCTCCCTTTCTAAACCCTGCCGCCCCGTGTTCTGATTGGCCCTGCCTGTTCTCTCTAATCATATTATCCATATACGGACGTCCGCCCATGCAGGGAACGGCACGTACCGCCCCTCTTTTACCTCTCCCCTCCTATACTCCATCCGTCTGCCACATACACCCTAACCTAACCTCGCGGCGGACTACCTCCTTCCTGGCCTCTGGGATCTGGTATGGTCTCCGGTTCACTTTCTTCCCTGGCTCTGTCACGATGCGGTGTTAGATGAGGTCGGTGTAGCCTGCCTCCGTGGAGAACACGGCGCGGATCCCTCAGGTCCTGTTGCTGGGATTCGGATAACTGGTTGCCCATGGGCACCATCACCGGCTCGACTCGGACAGGGACCTGGGGAGCAGAGACAGACCACAACACAACTCGAGCAACCCACTTCTTCAACAAGTTAACATGATATACCTTGGTGGGCGGTTGCCTTCCTGGTTGCCTCACCCGAGACTGTACACCAGGATGTATTTGTGACCCCGGGCGCTTCTGGGCATGGGTCCATCCCGATACTGCTGAAGGGGACAGACAGGATAGGGAGAGGGACCAGTGGGTTGCAGAGGTGCGGCCGCGGGGCTACCTGCTGGCACTCATGGCAGCTCCGGCAGAAGTCCTCCACTGCCTTCTTCCCGCCGGGCCACCAGAACCTCTCCCGGATCCGCTTGAGGGTCTTCTCCACCCCTAGGTGAGTGCCGAGCTGGTGGGAGTGCACCAGCCTAAGGACGGACATGGTTAGGGGGCGCGGTACCAGCCTGGCCGATGCTCCCGCGTAGCTGCTTCCATAGCCGCGGGAACAGCGGCAGATCACAGCCGAAGAGGACAGGTACAGGAAGGTCCGGTACCATCCCTGCTGGCACCGTACACCTTCCCCCAGTGGTCTGCAGGTTGAGGGTGGTGAGGGGATACTCCCTTGTCTCCCCATGTATACACCGGACCGCCACGGTGCCCTCCAGGGCCGGACCCCGAGCGAACTCCGGTCTCACCATAGTCACTTTGCTCCCGCTGTCAATCAGGGCGGTGGTGACTTCCCTGTTGGCTGTGACGGGTGTAGTGTGGTCGGCATCGGTGCCTTCCCTCGAGTTCTGCGCACAACACACCATCAGCAGCCAACAGGGTCGCTCCGGGCCAGCTCCACTGCCGGCCGTGGGCATGTTTACATCCGTCGGCTGGGGGCGTCAGGGAAGGTGGGCCGAGGATCACTGCGTGCCTTGAGGCAACTGAGTTCCGAGGGAAAGGGTGATTCAAGTGCATGCATAACAGAAGTAGCGCCTCCGTTATTCATTCACAACATAAGACACCATTTCATTGGGTTAATTGGAGAAAAGCCAGAAGCCTCTCCTCAGTCTTATTTATTGACATCAAGCTCATCAACTCCTTTGTATATAAACCCCGGCTCTTCATCCACTAATCGCCAGATCGTTATCTCAGTTTTGCGGTAGATCCCGGCCTCTACACATATCACACATGCTTCCACGCTGTGTTATGTCAAGTTTGAATTTAAATCTGTTTCTGTGTGCTTTAGCTTCATTGCCTGCCTGACTGCCTACCTGCCTAACTGCCTGTCTGTCTCCCCTGGACTATTCACCACTCACCTACACACTCTGGAATACCGTGTGAATAAATTCCTTGCTTTAACTTTAACAACTCTGAGTCGTGCGTTTGGGTCTCCTCAGTTTGATCATATTTTAAAGCTTGTAATGAAAACCCATATAGTGAAAGTCTTTCAAATGTAAAAATGGTCACTTCCAGACCACAGTAAGCTCTGCAAGTACTGTGATAATATGCATTGGAAGTTCATCCCCTTGTTTTACAAATAATTAAGTTACTAGGAACACTGACAGAGTGAAGAAATAAAATTACAAATTTAAAAAAGAATCAAGTATCTGTCTCTTGTTCAGATGGTTGGGTTAATTGTAAATTTAATAATGCCAATTTTATTAATAATGTAATAACTGTGATGCAATGCATAATGTAATAAACTAAAATGCCTTTAGCACATGTTTTACAGCATTTAAAGTTTGATATTATGCCTTGTTCCTATTGAAGTGTTTAGCTGATGAAAGACTGCGTTGTATAGTTGGTCTGACAATGTTGACGAAAAATGTACTATTGTAAGTCGCTTTGGACAAAAGCATCTGCTAAATGATGTAATGTAATGTAATGTAATATTTGATGAGTAAACTATTCTTTAGGTTCAACTGATCATTAAAGCAGAAATTTGAATTCAATTTCAGTATGACAGTTGTAATTTTTTACTACCCCCCCACCACACATATTTCAACCCCAGCCCACCCACATCCACACCCACTCGTTATCAATAAAACCACATGCAACTCACCATGGACCTCATGCACTACGTGGTAGCAACAATGAGTCTAACAACAACTTTGTCTCTGAGACTCGCTTCATCAACATCAGCTCCACAAGTTTCATCCAGAAACACACACACACACCAGCTCAGTGTGTCAGTGTCCCTACCTGCACAAGTCAACTCATCTTCAGAGAGGTTCAGCGTTTGCCTAGAGACCCACGCAATGCTCCATCCAGCTTGCCATGGGCTGTGCTGCAACATTCATACTCCATCCTGCATTGTGACCAACTGAGTTAAACTCTGAACTAGGGATGTTAACGATTAATCGTTAATCGATTAATAACCGTTAATAATTGGGTCGATTAACATTTTACACGTAACGATCAAATTAAACTATTTGAGATATCTGAATTTTGTCAAAGGGATTTGTTGGTGAAATGCAATCATTAAATTAACCACTGGAGGGCGCCCGCACTACACATAAGAAGACGAAGCGAACTATGTGACCAACAACAGGGGGTCGGAGTTCACAGGAAGTGATGCAATCCATCTCAGTGTTGCTTGCCTTGTCCGTGTGGGCTGAGAGCAGAGAGACATGATGCTAAAGTTAATGCTACTGGGCGAACACTAACAGTTAACTTACTAAACCCGACATGGAAACAGAAGTGGACAACTTTCTGAAGGACATTACACCACCGCTAAATATCAGTCCCACAGATTGGAGGAAAATCAACGGAGGAATATTCTAGG
>OMOT01068119.1:3561-45569 GCA_900312575.1 Acanthochaenus luetkenii | reverse complement strand
ACCTCGAGACAGCCCCACTTTCCACGGCCATAATGAAGACTTTGGTGTTTTGGGAGCTTTTTGCTCGGTAAGCTGAGAGGTGGAAGAAACTCGCGCAAAGCCTTATTGAACAGTGCAAACACATTAAGCATCTCTCCACCGACTCATAGGGAGGCCAATTACCAAGCTCCAGGAATGCTGCCATCGCTCTCCCCTGTAAGGATGTTTCCAGCGTGCAACGTGTCGCCCTGCATGTTTGGCCGTTTTGCAAACTCGCCCAAGGTAAAGGATGCACGTGTGGTGACCCATGGCCAAAGTTAAATGAGTCGTACCGACGTGTGATTGATGTACTCCAACTGTGCAATGAGAAGAATCAGAGTCCTTTGTGAGAGCCGCTATTAAAGATGTATTCCTCACAGTGATTTGAACGTTTAGAATTGAAACCGTGCAACAACCAAAAAAACACATCATCCTAGTGGGGGTCTTTCTTTGATACAATGTTCAAGGTAAGAGTATGATATATTCATGTTCATGCCAAAGGAATATTAAATACAGTATATATCATGGTTCGCTAACGTCCTTTTGCATTTGTCTTAAATGTAGGTAATAACACGCAGCGGATCGGTTTATCCTCTGCTAGACGCTCTAAAACATTTGTGATATGTCTCATCTAATAGCAGAATCTGTCATATTATTCCGTCAACTGAAGAATCCGTTTGAGCACATGGTTTTTTGACGTATTCACCACCTAGCATAAAAGATAGCCCTATTATCACCTGTGTATTTGTGTGTGCGGAATATAATGCCTGTCTGTTATAGCTATATCCATTATAACATCTCGACGTCACCCTCTGCAGAGTGACAGATCATGTGTGACAAAACAACATCAGTCTATCAATGTAAACCAACCACTATGAAGCATTGAATGAATCATCACTCCTATAGAAAAGTATGGATTTATTTTTACCTACTAATGCATACAGGCACACACACACACACACACACACACACACACACACACACACACACACACATACGTAGGCATGTAGTGTATATTCTCCAGACACCCGTGAAATGTATTCAGATTATCAGCTCAACTGAGTCCAAGTGTTACAATGATAATGGGCTCCTCCCTGTAGGTATCTCAGCTGGGTAAACCCCATGAGCAGGTCTGAAAGTCTTTTGTTTACCCTCCTGTGCGTTTTTTTGGAATACGTTTTTTACACCATTTGTCATTTTCCTGTTAATGGTCAGATCTGGGCGTCTTTTCTGATCTCTTTACAACTACTTTTGATCCAAATATCACTTGTGAACCTTCGCGAAAAAGTTTCTTTATTATGCAGTTCAATGTAAAACAACAATAATGTCTCAATCAGCAGTGTTTCCCAGAAAGAACTCACATTATTCTGAGCATCATGATTAAATAAGGAACCAGTAACCCACCCTGAACAGAGGTGCATCACCACCTCCACAGACAGGGCAATGCCAAAGACACATGTGAAAATGGCTGGTGTCTTATGGTTAGGTGCTATCATAACACTAATGATGTACAGCTCTATTAACAAATTAAAGCGGGCGCACTTTCCCTGCATCCCTGCAAGGGCTGTTTTCCTAATTTTCTTTTTCATATTTAATTAAAAACGGTTGCAGAAATTGCACAGAGTGCTGCAGTCGGGATGAGGTTAAGTGCTGAGGGCAGTTCTTACACTTCTACTTGTATGTTAATCATAAATACTTCAAGTCAATGCAAAGGGAAATGTATGTGAACCGTATGAGATAATCAATGTCTGTCAAAAAAGACGTGTGGTTTAAGGTCTTTGAAGATGTACTGCACGTTGCAATCGATGTATCAAGATGATTTCCCATGTGCTGGATATAAAGCCTTTTGACTCCTGAACAGACGTGATCCTTGCTAGTCAATACCGATACTGTATTAACCACATTTTGCACTTATAGTCAGTGTTGGATAGTAGGCCTACTTCTTCTTTGAGGTTTATTGCTACACAAGAATCTTAATATCGTGAGCTTGGATGTGGTTCTGTCTGGGAGGAGTAGAGCTGTGAGATATTGAGCAATTCTTGATTGCTGGCAAAACTGTTATGTACTTCCTATTTTTCTAAGCATTTATCCCCAAAAGGTTATTTTAAGCATAACGTAACATTTCAAATTCAATGTTGACACAATACATATTATTTCTGACAGTATTTTTTTGTCTTTATTTCAAAAACAGCAGCAACATAAACAACAGTAAGAATAACACTGTACTTGCATTCATTTTCACATTGAGGGAGAAAGTCTGTGTCTGTCTTACCCCATTGGGACAGCAACTTTTCTTAAAAGGGTCTTTATATGATCTGTCACACATACATGGATCTCTCATTCACTTCATTGGCATTTATCAATCAAACAAAGCAGCCTCCATTTTGCCAAAAGTATATTGCTGACATACCCATCAACTGTGAGTCAGGGCGTTGAGTCATCCTTACAATTGATCACTTCTCAAAACATTTGGTGAATGAAAAATGTAAACCATGCCAGTGATCCACTTTTCTCAAATTGTCCAAACAAGTCTGCTGAAACGTTACGATTAGATTTTGCGTCATTGTTTTATTTAAGTGAAAGATGTTTTCAAAGACTATTCAAAATGGGCTCACAACTCAAAATTGCATTGATAAATGAGGGGAAATGTGTGGCGTACTACTGACTCACTGTACCATGATACCCTCCACAGTCCGAAGAGTCTTGAAACACCAGACTGTGCTCTCCAACTAAGGAAAGCAATAGACCCTTGCTGCTCCATTTTATCAGGCTGAACAGCTAAAAGCATTGATGACCTAGAACAAGACTAAAATACTTGAATATGACGTTAGTATCAAAAATGAGTCAATTTCTGGCAACTGGCTTGATATTAGGAAATTACTCTGAATCATTGTGAATCAAAATGATGGAGCTATGAGGGGGGGAAAAGCATTATGGACAGATAGATAGATGTATTGATCCCCTAGGGACAATTCAGGTGTCAGCAATTGGCAGAACAATGTGTGGGTGGGTCTGACTTGCTGGCAGTTTATCTCTAGAACACTTAGTTGGTGACCCCTGACCCCTGACTACAGAATGTGTTGTGTGGTACGTGATGCATCATCATCTACAGACTGCAGACGTTACGTTAAACAAGCAACATACTGTAAGGATTGTAAAACTTCAGTTCACTGAAGCTCGCACCTGTGCTGGACCGGGTTCACTTTACACCCCTGGAGAAAAAGTTGACCCCCCAACTGTCATCGTATAATTTGTACTGTGTGACGGTATTATTGTTTGGAATGTTTATGTACATCTACAGGTACGCCATGAAGTAACTACTAAAGATACGCCCTTTTCCACTGAGTAAAAGTAATCAGATTTTGGTGTAAAAACACTAGAAATGTATATATTTTTTGTAATTCTTGGGTATTTACTGTATTGTTAAAAGAAGTATGTCATTTTTCTTTTCATTATGACTTTAAAAGAGCAATCAATGGCCATAATCTCAAACAGCCACAAAAAGTCCATCAACAAATCAACACGATATTGTATAATCCAAGTGATGTCCGCCAAAAGTGTTTCCCAAAGGTTTACCATATGGCTTAGTAATTAGTAATTATTAATACCTACATATGTAATAATCTAGGTGGAAATTACACTGGATGGTTCTTAAGACGCCAAATAAGTGAGTAGAAAACAAATCCTGTGAAACCCCATTTCTGTGCTTGTACTAAGTCTTGTACTGCAGAAGCTTGTTGGACAGGAGCCTTATATGTAATGGAGCATCCAAGAACATTTATTGCACAGCAATCATACCACCACGGCTTTACCAGGCACCAGGCAGCTAGAATTTATCATTGAGGAAAAATATGTTGGGCCCGTCATGCATGTGTGACCTAAACTATGTTTTAGAACCAGTCCGGTGCATATTGCTCTGCTTCACAGTCCACTCACACTGCTATTTGCTTCTTCCTTGCCTGGGTTTATAACAGAATTTTAAATCAAAGTATATTCTTCCCCAGCAATGTTCCTGTTTTTTTATTTATTTTTTGTATTATTTTTTCAGAGACAATGCTCCTACCCTGTATGAATCCTCAGGGCCTTTATTTGTTTCCTTTGAATGTGGTTCCAACCACCAGGCCTTAGACTCCCACAAATCCCCTTCTCTGGCTATGTAAATATTCCATGAGCAGCGGCCCCCCACACTGTGGATTGACATGTATTCCAACTTATTTGAAAACGTCAAAGAGAGACTTAAACCTACAGCAACCGTGTTTTAATGTAGAGTTATTATTATTTTCAATGTCACTCAATCTTTGTAATATCACTTGTCCAGTTAATGTGAAACAACCCATGACTTGCCTTGTTATAGGCCTATGTTAAAACACCAAGTAAATTAAGAAAGAAAATTACTATAATTTCCCACGTTTTTCCAGCAAAATATGGATGACATCTGTGTAATTAATTTGGTATAAAAAGGCACAGAAATCACGCTGACAAAGGGGTCTGAAAATTGCCCTGCAGGATAAAGAACTGTGTCCGTGTTATCAACAAGATCTAATTCACCTTGGCAATGATCAATTCTGAGTGCACACAATAACAAACTATCTTTTCGACAAATCACCTGCCTCATTTTCATTTTCCTGTCTATCATTTATTTCCCCCTGCAATGAGGAAGTGAGGGGGTGGGAGAGGAAAACCTGACAATCTTGAAGATGCCTGGAAAAGCTAAGCAATTAATAATGGAGAAGAAGATGAGTTAAGCCCATCATATTATCAGCATTAGCATACTGGTAACTCCATTGTCTTTTGTAGGCTATGGCCTCACTAATCAATCACGACTCACTAATCAGTCTCTGTCACTTTCACATTTAACCACTGACACTTGGTTTGCTCCTTTCGTCACAATTATCTTTTCAATGGTGCTATGTAGAAATCCCACTCTGGTGAATCATTTACAGTTTGTACATCACAAACGGGAGTCATCCAACAACAGACTTCCTTCTGAGACAGGTTTCACAACAATACTGACACTCCCATCAGCTATATCGCACGCAATGCAGAATGTCTCCCAATGAGACTTCTACATTCAAAGAAAAGTTGTATTCTCATAAGCACCATTTGCTGATTCATACCGTATGGTCTGTATTTTCTTTGTGCTGTTCTATGTGAAGCATAGTTCGTCTTCTGAAAAGACTCACATACACTATTTGCTCTATCTGTCACAGCTTCTGTAGCTCTGTAGGCCGCTCTAACTCTGAGATACAGCTAATTACAATTTCAATGATAAAATAATTAGCCTGCGCTGCAGACAATGGAGAATGAAATTCTTTCGCAATCACTCAAACGAACTGATAAGAAACGTTTCAAGCGTCTCACAATTTGCTGTCAGTGGGAAAACCAGAACCCAGTTATGAGTTTTCATTGTCAGATATGCTATTTTCAAAGCAATGGCCAAGAACAGGTTCCTTCCCTGCGATCGTATCCACGTCGTACGGGGTAGGTAGAGGATGTTGGGGAGTATTTTATGAATGCATGTTAATGTTTTCACATATAGACCTTTAAAAAATACGACATTACGACCGATTAGTTATATAAAGGCAAAATGGCAAGACTCCACTTTTGCAAACCAGGAAAATACATTCTGAGCAATATGAAAACAGACTGGACAGGAAAACACAGATAACTAACATATATTCTTTGTTTCTTTAGCGTTTCTTTAACATTTCTTTCTTCTTCCCGATGTGGTTTTGAGAGCCTAATCCCTGTGTGTACTCTCATTGGTCAGTATTGGACAAACACTGCTGCCCAGTGCGCATAAGATGAGTGTCCAATCAGTAAATTGACCAGTGATCTGTCTGCAATCACAGCAGGTTTGGAGACAACCGCTTGTCTTTGGCAGTTTGTATTCCCTGAACACAGTAGATGAAAACCACAGCCTCAGAATGTTTAATTAACCACAGTCATGCAAGAAGTCACAAGTGAAAATCCTCTTTCAATCCCTTTAGTGTCTTTGGATGTGATATGAAATATGTATCCAGTAGGTTTTACTGTGCAAAATAAGGATGCCTCAATCAATACTCAGTATCCCTGTTACATTTTGATTGGGGGCATACACTTTGATGTATTAATCTGTGTAAAAAAAACTATATATATATTGTACTGCGACCTTGACTATATGGTTGATGATTGGAATTCAGCAGCAGCGCTACTGAATAATAATGATGAATGCTCAGTGATTATGCTCCCTCCATGGCGAGTGAAACGTGTGAGACCGCACTAATACGTAGACAGGCCATGCACATAGGCTGTGATTGATTCTGACGCTTTTATGTCAAGTGGTAGACATTAAACAACATACCGCTACGAGACGAGGTGAATGGGTGTAATGGAGACAGCTTGTTTCCTTCCTAACACTAATTGTGATCGCAATAGCGTCGTACACAGTTGGACTGATTTCTTCACACGGCTGACTAACGTGGCCCGTCTTCAATAACTCATGCAGAGATGTAAAGACGGGGAGAGATTTGATCGTGTGTGTGTGTGTGTGTGTGGGTGTATCATACGACATTCCCCCTAAGACGACAGCAATCTCCACACACCTACAGTAAGCTATAACAGCTACAGAAATAGCGCAACACCGTGCTGCTCCTCATTCAGCTCATCCAGTCCTCCTCCCGCTCAGATACAAACATCCATCTCCGTGTTCAGATGCACTTTTGTACAATAAAGGATCTCTGTCACAATCGCCACAATTAGTGCTTTGGAGTCAACGCTGTCAGATGAGCAATTAGCTGGATCAACCTGTCCGCCGTAATGAGGCCGGCTGAAAACTGCCTGCGCCATTGGTTTCCTGCAGCTCAGCTGTCCCTTGTGATATCCATCTCCTGGGTCTGGTCTAGCCTGTCAATCTGGAGGGACACACTGCCTCTGCTGATCACATCTGCTCAGAGAGGTGCTTGCAGCAGCTTGAATGGTCATGGTAAACCTGTGCATCAACACAACCAGACAGTCCATACATACACTAGGTGGGTTATTGTTCAGAAATGGATTTGATTTGTTTGTGTTGAAATGCCTCTATTTAAATAGGTGAGTTGGAACGTGTGTGATTTCAATTGTAATAGTGAAACCGTCAACATGTTCTTATATTGGTGCTCTAAACTCGCCCCGTTCAAGTTATATTGTTTGCGCACCCGCTTAGTTGATTAAATATGTAATAATATATGGCACAATTCACCCACCTCTCAATATTGAGTGGGACCTGTCAGGACCTGTCCATCCCAGGAGACGGACGCAGTAGAGACAGCTGATCTGCAGGGTTATTGAAATACAAAAGTGGTTTCCTTTCAAGTGAAAATCCACTCTGAAACATAGTTTATATGTGTTACCTCTAAAAAGTTGGACAAGTAAGTCTAGGTTAGTGTCTATGAACCCATTTCTTCCAAAACAGGTGAAAGAGAGCCAAGACAACCAATTTGTCATCAAAGTGAATCTGTCCACGGCTGCCCCATTAACACTGAACGGGAGACAGTATCCATGGTGATTTCCTGGGGAGAGGGACATGTTCTCTAGTTCAGCATTACTATGAAATTAGGCTAATTTATGTGTGAAAGCGCCAGCAAACGTTCTCAGAGTCCAAAAAGTCAACCTCGCATTCACTGTCGACGGAGCAGCTCGCGTCTCTCGATGTCACAGATTTGAATGTTGCTTATTTGGTTTCCGAGCTTTGCAATCCAGTAGTTCATGTTCACATATATGTATTGGAATTGTCCAAGATCATAGGAATAACTTTTGAATTTGGGTTGGATTTTGCCTTTACAAACGACGAGCTGGCAACCGCCATGCATTCGTCAACTGATAAGGGCACTCGGCATAGCATGGATTGACTCGGAGATGAAAACGGTTGTTATGAGCCAAAAATAAATCAAAAGTGGGAAAAGTCATTTGACGGATTAGACGGAGAAGAAAAAGAACCCAGCCAACAAATCCCACCAAACCTTCGCCTCTCACACGGCAATTCAGCTGATGAGCCCTGAAAAAGAAGCAGGGTACCTCCCTGTGCGCAGGGGAGGCCACCTGTGGTATCCTACAGATGTGCATCGGAGGGGAGCTGCCCCCCCCACCCCCCGGTGAATAGTGGGATATATTAATGGGGTAATCTCTGGTGTACATCTCCAAGGGAGCTGGTGAGGAACACCACTAAGAAGTCCTATCCCTTCCTCCTGGGGCCCCGCGCAGGTGTGCTAATACAGTACCCGAGCTCTCCGAAGCATTTATATACTGCACAGCGATGACTAGCGAGATGAATTAGAAGGGTCCCTCCACTCTCTCTAATGACAAGCGCTCCCCTCCATTTCTCGGCTCTCCGGTCACGCTGACACCTCGCGAAAGGGCCTCAACTCCCGCCAGGTCCGCAGCGTGAGGATGACCTTTCGGTGTGCCGTGCGTTACGCGCGCCAATCTTGTCGGGGGGTGATGAACGATAACCAGGGGCTCGGTGCTGCCAGCCCTGTCGGAGGAGATTTCGGACGGGAAGGTTGATGAGGTTGCCACACCGGCAGCGTGGCGTGGGCTCACAGCGGGTACAGAGCGGAGGATCCGGTGCCACCAATTAATGTTTGTCTTGGTTCACCTTGGATAACCAGAGCACACTTCACCACGCCGGCAAGCTCTGCCCCCAACAAATAACAGCCGAGCATGTATATATATATATATATATATATGCTCATATATGCGTGTACTCCTGGGAGCAGAAGAGAAGCTGCGAGGTATTAGGTGAATAAGAAACAGCCAACAGCAACAATTAGTCTGATGTACCACTGGGAATCATCACCTGGGAACAAAATAGCTTTGAAGAGGACTACAGAAACATGTTTTTCTCTTGGTGAAGAAGGGTTTATGCATCGAGTAAATTATGGATTTCTGTACTGTATAACAGATGAATGTAAGATGAATGAAATATTCATCACGATGAGACAATTGAATATACCTTTTACGCTTAAAACGTAAAATAAAGTCAAAACTGCAAAAGAGCCTCGATGAAAGGAAGTGATTAGAGAACTATTACGTCTTGAGATGTCACAGAGATTCTCTTCTTGCTTCCTCTCAGGCTGCCCTGCTTTCTTCCTGCCCTCTGTCACGTCCTGCATCACTACAGCAGGATCCAGTAGAGAAATCACATTGAACAGCAGAGGGTGCCAAAGCTTTTCTGTTTCAGATTGTCCTGGCATTGCTGGATCTCACTGCATTTAAACCTGCCTTTGTTGGGACGCAATTTTGTTTCTATTTGCACATTTGAAAGATATATTTGCTCAATCAAATAATCTGGACTAAATGAATAAGATAGCTCGGTTATTTCAGATAATGAGAACCCTATTGCGGTTTTCTGAACACATCATTGTCAAATGAACCATCGCCACAACATTGCATAATCCCAGTAAGCTGCTCTCTATCAGCAATATTTCATTAGTTTCCCTCCCAAGTGATTTTGATGCACAATTTACCAGTCTTCTCACTACTGGAAGGGATTTTTCCCTTTTCAGGGGCTGAGATCTTCCTTGATCATCGTGGGATTATTGCCACCGGCACCAGTACCATTTTATTTTTCTGTCTTTTCTTTTTTCTCTTTTCTTTTCTTCCTATATATTGCTCTTGTGGTGTCATCACAACTAATGTCACAGCAACATTTTAATGAGAGAAGCCTAAGACCTTAAATGCAGCTACAGTACGTTCACGAAGCACATATTTCAGATAATTAGCGCTCAATTACAATGTAACACTTACCCTGTTAACACAACCGTGTCAAGTACCGTAATGATTATGGTCTGTCGCATTAAGCAAACTTTATTCTTCAAACGGAGCCATTGTGAAAACCACTCCTCTAGCGTAGCGCATCAAATTACAACATGTCTGCCATGCGTCTGACCCAGGGCCAGGAGGGAATCCTTCTCGCGATCTTCTATGGAATAAATGGTTAATCCATAAGCGAGAGCATGTTGCTTCTCACATCATTTGTTTGTGGGACATTGTGTCTCAAATAAGCGAATGAGGCTTTTGTTGCCGTTATGGAATATATACATATTGTATATATAATATAATTCGTATACACGGCCATGTTTACTCACGTGAAAACTACAGGATGCTGATGGATTGTTTTGAGGTCATCACAATGCCACAATGCTCCTGCGGCTGTTCACATTGCATTTGCTTTCATCAGGTTGCTATTCAGGTGAGTAACATTACCTCCTGATTGCGCATCCAATTATTTTGCCCTCCGCTTGCCGAGCTGACTGTAAGTTAATTCTGTCAGTTGGAATGAGCGTCCTTGTGACATTTAAACCACAGGGATGCCCCTGATGTGTTGGCAGGAACAAGAGAGTGCAGGCACCATGAAAGCATAGAGTAAGATACTGTATATAGTGGCATCATTTGAAGATTGTCTGAGAAACCTTTAAGTTACAAGTGCCAGGAAGATACATGTCCAACCTGTGTGTCTACCCGTAAAAGCTGATTACATGTCAAGGTCAATGAATAAAACATCTTTTAATCTTGAAATATGGGTGAACTACGCCTTTAACAATGAAACGAGTCAAAGAATTTGCTATTTAAAACAGTCACTGTCAGCGAATGAAAAAGAAAATATTTGTACGATACGCAGGTCTTAGTGTGAAAAAGCATCTACATGTTATCATAGACCCACGATGTCCACCTTTATCTGTTCTTCGTACGCGTCAATAATATCGACGAGTGCCAGATTATTAATTCGATCAGGCCCTGTGGTAGGTTATAAAGTATTTGACCGATTAATTTTTTTTCACAGCAAAGTAAAAAGTGGACTGGTAAATCCCTTTCCACTAATGCAGAGTAAAATGCTCTATCCACCTCACATAATGTTCCATCCAGCATCGCCCACAGTGATGGCCAGTCAAATTGGATTACGCTGAGGTGGCTTGGGGCTTCTCTGCAGCTGCTGCTGTTTGATATTGGGTTTAGGTGTGCTGCAAGTGTTAACTTGGCTAGACTTCAAAGACTCGCAGAGACACATGCATATTTTATATGAATCTACAGACTATGATGTCAATGAGTCATTGGCCTTACAAAAAAGAGAACATCATAATGCATGATGATCATGTAGGCCTACATCAACCAGTCACTCAATAAAAGTTGAAATTAGAATTTCAACTCCATTTGCTTTTCTGACTCTGAAATCGTCTCTTTAGAGGTAAAACAAAACAAAACAAACTAAATGCAACCAAATATAAAGCAAATGAAGGTTGTTTTTTTCTTCAAAACACTACTACATAACTACATATATCGATTTTATTAAAATGTTGCTACGTAAGATTCATTAGTCAATATTCCAAAATTGGAGATGAATCTATACTTAAAGTCTGTGTAATATATAATTAAAAAGATTAAATAAATGTTTAGCTAGCATAACTTTCCAGAATTTTGTTTTCACTTTATTAGAAAGTATACTTCAATAAAAATAATACAACTGTATTTATTAGGAATATACTCACTTTTAATGACTATTTGACTTTAATTATCTAAATGAATTGTTGAATAAACCTAAAATAATTAGTTTCACCATGGCTGTATTCATTGGCAATACATTAAATAAAGGTGGAACAGTTAGAGTGTATTTTTCATCACGTCTTTTGAGTAGCAGAACATTTCCCAACAGAAGATTGTGAGGACATTCTTCCATTTCTGGCTATTTAAAAAAAGGGCTGTGGGCTGTCTTTGATATAGTAGCATGCAAATAAATAGTTAGAGTAGATGGGCAAGCACCATTTTTCTCAGGCCTCTAAAAACCATGTGATATGCCTTTTCATGCTTTCTATGCAGTGGCGTATCTACAGATTTATACATTGGGTGGCATGGAGACATTTAGGGGTGGCATGACATGTAATTTTCTTGGCTAAGATGCTTAATATCAATGAAATTATGGCTTAGTCAATATTTTTATGAAATGGTTGGTTTTGTAAATTCTTTAAAAAGGCTCGCTAACATACGGAATGTTAACCATACTACATGTTCCATATATAGTTGCATGTTGTGTCTAGGTCTGGAATGTTTGGTGTGTGTGAGTGTTGCCCCTAAGACCTCTGATTATTACACTATATGCCTCCAGTCCTACTACACCAGCAGAGGGGCCAAGTCCATCTCTGCTAAGAGCACTGCACAATACAACTTCAGCTGGGTCTCCTCAAGAGATCAGCTATTTTTTCTATGGCAGTAACTCACAAGTCAGCAAAGTGTCATGCATTCAAAGAAGGTGATGCTATGCTCTATATATCATAGAATAGAAATTGTTGCCAAGCAACCCAGGTTATGTAAGGCAAAGCGCATGAAATTAGAAAGAAAACATTTCATATGTTCAGTGGTCTCGGAGACTGCGCTTGGTGGTCCGTGGGAGAAATGCGTATTACTCCCTCATCATTTATTGCATTTATTAGCTCAAAATTTGATAGATGATAAATTACACATATTTAGTCATGGAGTGGTGGGATCACAGTTTTTATTGAAATTACATTTCATGCATTAGAACTGGTTGACTTCATTATTTTTATGTGATGTTAATAATAGCTAATGATTTGTAAGCATGCCTGATTTTAATATGTAAAAAATAACGCTATTAACCGGTTTTCAATTTAGTTCAAAACGGTTTGGGAATGTTATGTTGGGCAAGGAACACAAGAACAGAAACGTACAAATATTGGTTCTGCTCAGAACCAACCGATTGAAAAAGAAAATGTATTTACAAGCCCTATTACCTTATTTCGTTGATAGGTTGGCAGGCCAGGCCATCTCGACGAACACTGAAGCAATGCACCGCTCTCTGTTCTCACTGTGCCAGAGCGGGAGCAGTACGGGGAGCTCAGGGACACCAGGGGGGCGACAGCGTGACTTTCATCTTGGTAATTAGAGTTTACATTGAAGTCAAAAAAGTTAAATAATAAGAAATATTTTTATATCAACTGATCTGTATACCTGGGGTTTGCAAGTAGGGTGATGGCAAGACTGCCACCCTATGCCACCCTGATGGCTTCGCCACTGTCTCTGTGTTGAACATTTTAATTGGCGAGGCTTCTAAAGTATATATCCTGAGTGGCTGGTTCCGGGGTGGGCTAGGGAGGGTAACGCTCAAGTCCCCCAGGACCCCAGGAACAGCTGTGAGGAGATTTTGGCGTAGTGGCCAAGCTTGGAACTACAAGTCACTTGATGACATGGGGCCCAAAAATACATTTTCCTCTCTTTAATTATTAACTTTTAAACCATTAGCTCCATAATGTTTTAAATATCACCAAGCCTTGATACCAAGGCTTTTCTTTCTGTGCACTGTAAACCAATGCTAGACTCTCATGTGGGCCAGGCGGAGCCAAAGAAAGACCCTGATGTGCATATGAGTTGGACACGAAAGTAGGAGTCGTAGAAACTGCATTGGGTGAGCAGCTTTTGTTGGAATGAATGGGCCGCCAGATTTGTGCCCCTGCCTGGAACCAGCACCTGAATCGCTAGTCCCGCCTACAATACTCAGGAATTATTTAGCGATTCGGGGTCTGGATCTGCTTCCCTCATTGGCGATTTCAGTGAATAGGGTGCTATGCAAGCCAATAAGCATCAGTTACTAGGTGGAATTCTACAGTGGGCGTGCCTTCCAAGCAAAAAACTATGACGACAATACAAATGTACAAATCTTTCCTTGGGATTTTCATCACCCGTAAGAATGGTGTCCTTCTCAAAGCGACAAAAAAATGCTATACAAAGTAAGTAACAGGAGGGATTCTTTGAATTTTAAAACCTTTGCCTATCATGGTTATTTGGCCGTGTATTTGGAGAGAGAACCTAAACACAGGCATATGTAAAGACAAAATGAGAGTTGACATTGCCATGGGAACAGCTGCATCTTCTGCATCCAGAGTGTGGAAAGGAACAGGGCAACAGACCAGGGAGCTTTTATAATATTGCAACAGAGTCCTGAACTAACTCTGCATGTAAAGGAGTGCTAGGGATGAGCATATCTATCTAACCATTCTTACTCACACAATTTCCACCCCTCATATCTTTGTTGATTCTGTTTTCAACTGTCTATATAACAAACGCACAGATCCTGGCTCTTATTGAGGTGCACTTAAAAAGTGCTAAATGTCTGTGTTCTTCTGTAGTTTACATTCTTGAGTTACACGGAGCTAATACTGTAATCACAAGTCCACTGAAGACAATGAAAAGAGTGTAGAAAAGTGGGTGCTGCATTTAACAAACAGCATGCGATACATAAAACGCATAGAAACATATTGCACAAAACTAAGACAAAATTATTTTGGGAAATAATGCATTTTGAAGTAATCTTTAAAGCAAAAGGGTGAGTAGTTTTTGGTGTGTAGTTGTATCAAAACACTTCAATTTACATCAATCTTTCAATCATACAGGCATCTTGTCATTCCATGATGCTGCTTTAGAGAACATTTGAATATTGCAGTATATTTTCAGGCATTCATACTCATGAAACTTTATTGGAGACTGAGCATCACAGAAAATCCCTGTTTGTCACTGATAAGGCCCCACTGTGATATGGATCAGAAGGGGATTTGAGTCTGTTTGATCAATAACTTCAGATATTCTGCCTGCACAGAGCCACCAATCTTTAGGACGGGGGTTTATTATGCCACCATTGACAAATTAGGCCTGTGGAGCCTAATGACCAAACGATAAGAGGATAAAAGAAGACAGACATCTGAATCTAGAATTAAAGCACCTATAATTCACTGTAAAAAAACAAACTCAATCTTAAAGGAAAAATCCGCTTTGACACTGTTAAAAACGAGCTATCGTCAGCGTACCTCATGTTGTTGTTTAGTGGTGTATTTTATATATTCCCATGGATAACAGACCAAGTCCAGACAACATGACGTCACGTTGAAATAGATACAATAGAATGTAATAGCAGTAGCCTCCAAAGTCCATAATGCAATGCAGCCACACTCATAAAACTCAGTGCTAACAGCATTTGAGGTGATTCATAAAGTTACCGTTATTGTATGCGGTGGCCCAGGTGAAAGCCAGTGAAAATCCATATGTAAATGAAGTGCTGCATTCTAAACACCGCCCTGCTCATCCGCGCCCATCTGCAAGCACAATGGATAGCAAAATAGATCTGTCAGTGAGGCAAAGAAAGCTGAAGTTCTCACCAGCAGAGCTCTGTATATTAAGAGAAGAGGTTGTGTCACACCATGCAAAATTGCTTGGAAAAATGGTTTGCAAGGACAGCACTGAAACACACTGACAGCTTTGACAGATATGAAAATATGAAACTTTTTTAAACGTAGATAATCACAAGTTGCAACTATACTGTCTTGCCAAAGCATGTGGTCTTTTTTGCGCGGCGGTGTGCTTTTATAAATCGCTTATGAGACATGCAAATGATCAGAAGCCAAACTAGTGCAAGTGGTAAAACTAAGGTGGTAATCCCCGTTTATGAATAGGGAAAAGGTCTACAACCACGGTCTGACCCACTACCCTCTACTACACTCTCTCGCTCATACTACCGTTATTGCTGTCGCTCTCTCCACCTACGTGTAAAACCCACAGCTGAATGCAACAGGTTCATGCATTCTGCGGGTTGTCGAGAGGCATTCTGGGAAATGTAGGAGAGCACTAACTAGAGTAGATTACAACTTCATCACAAAATAACTCCTGGAATGCATTGAACAAAACGGATTGATGACATATAACAGTGTGATTGCTTTGCAGATGATTTGTGCAGGATCCCTTAAAGCCCCTCATCAAAACACTGTAAGAAGCAATGTGCCAAAAAGGGAAGGAATGTGCAGGCAAACGTTGCTGTGTTTCTTATTTACACTATTTCCAATATTATAATTGACAGCTATGAATGCCAACACAAGCGCTATTATTCCTGCTGTGTGCTTTAATTCAAATGCTCTGTGTCCCTGTATCTGCTGCCAGTTATCAAAGTTATTACGTGAAAGGATCAAAAAGCAATTTCTCTACACAAAACACTAAGCATGTAATGTCGTATTATTATGGCTTTGAATTAACAAGAGTGTCTTTTAGCGGGATATTTCATGGAGTAAAATGAATGGCATGCTTTGAGCAATCGAAGGTAGAAGACTTTGTATCTCCAGGGAGACAGCTTTTTGGGGATTAAGAAAATCCTTGTTTACAGATTGACATCTGCAAGCCCAATCAAGGTCATGGTACTTCCTCTATCCAATACATTATAAATCCTCTATGTTTTCATGCATGCAACAGCAGCAATTTGCAAGTAGCCCCAATATTTGGGTTTGAGTGGGTTCATTATTCATATTTTAAAAGGACAGAAACCCATAGTATGGTTAGCAATATCACCAGGGTTGTATTTTTACCTTTTAAATTGTACTGTATGTAAGGAGATTGATATTATAGGTTTACATGTAAAAATGGGTTAAATTACACATGAACTATGGCCAAATTATCCTGTAATCATAATACCTGTTTTAAATGATTGTTGACCAACCGTTACTTTATAAGTTAACTGAGCAACTGTGTGAAATATTGTTTTCAGTTGCTTGTAAAGTTAAGGTTTCTTTCCATTTAATGAGGTGGATGCACTAACAATCAAACTCAAAAGTAATATATTATTATTATTAAAGTCAACGTAAATGTTATTTAGTGCAGCAAAAATGTTATTTATTTCGCAAATGATTAGTGTATAATTCAACCAGATTTTCACTAACAGATCACTAGGGGACATTGATTATGCTAACCCCTTTCATAACCTTTAGTTACTCTGGCCATTATTTTGAGCATTTTATGCTTAGGCATCAAAGGCACATTTATAGTCAACTAAAATGATGAATGAAAATGAATATATCCAATCAATTTATCAATATCCACGGAAAAAACCCTGTAAGATTCCTTAATATATGCTATTCTAACATTCATAAATTGAACACAGAAAGAGCCAAGGTCAGTGCCAAATGCCAAGCCCAAAGAGGCACCTTCACTCATGTATTTGGGGAATGTGTTAAATAAAAGGTTATTTTGACATTTAGAATTTTAGTTGATTATTTTTCTTCACCAGAACATTATTCCTAGAGGGGAAAGTTTCTCCATGTGTCCTTCACTTTCCCTAAAATGGTTTATTAACATTTTTAGCAGTACTCATTTAAAGCCCTTGAATCCACAAAACATTCACATAATTGGAACATTAAAAAAATAAATATATATATATATTATAAGTCACAAACTTGGAGCACATAATTGGAGTGTCAACTGCTTACATGCTCGAGTGCATGTGGGCAGCTGTATTATAGTCCTCTATCCATCCTTTTCCTTCATTTGAGACTGCAAACAACTATAAATATGTCCTATGTACTGAAGGTCAAGCAGGGCTTCATTTCTAACTTTATGTCCATCATAAAGACTAATGCTGCCTAAAGAAAACTAGTTCTGTTTGCTGCTCTCCAAAATGAGAAAAATCACGACTCAAGGTGAGGCATGGTTTACACACTTAGCCCCTGCTCATAGATCCCCATTCAAACAGCTTATTTTTAGATCGTCAACCAAATCTACACATCTGAAAAGCCTTTAAAAGCTTGGCTAGTTGAACAAAGAAAAGATTGAACTCCTGCTGTGGCCTTCATCCACCATGAGCGATAAAGGCTTTTTAGTTGTTTTGCTTGAGGAGTGCCTTGGCTTTTTCTACATTTAATCTGTATTTCAGTGATACAGTGTTAATATTCCGCACATCAGTACAGTTCAACTAACACAGTTCAGAGACAAATCTCTGTATTGTGTGGACAGAAAAAGAGAAAAGCACAAGGATAAAAGTGTAACACATTAAATCACTTCTCAACTATTCAACACACACCTTCATCTACCTGAATCCAATCCCACCCCCAGCCACCCCTCTTCACTCACACGTACACATAAACCCTCCCCAACCCATGCACAGTTTTCTTGAGACATGTATGTATATAGCTGACTAACTAATGTACAGCTGTATTAACCAAATATTGAGCACATAGTAACTGCAATAGTGTGAATGACAAAGATTCTGTATTAAATCAATAAATAAACATCTGCATCTGATGCTTCATAGGTTGACATACAGTACAAGATATGCTCCACTGTACATTTTTAGATCTGATGTGTATCCACAAAATATGCAAAACCACAGCGGCCTATACATTAAATAATGACGTTCTAAGCTCTGATTGGTTTCCAAAGCAGTAACGGAGATGACGAGTACCTGTTTATTTAAAATTACAATTAAAATGCTGGTTATAGTTTTCTAACCCTCTATATACACAGACACCAGCACGTCTTATCCTTTATTTATCCATGGAAGGTTTACTGAACACATATATTGTATTTTTTCCCCCCAGTATCACCGTTCTTTATATTCATCCAGTTATACCTCTATATTCACATCTGGGATCTGGGTAGTATAACCTCGTCTGACTGCTGGTCACTGAGCAGCTTCGTTTGGAGCAGATGGGGTTTGAGTGCCTTGCTCAAGGCCACCTGAACCACAATTGTATATTCCTAGTTATCATCAATGTTGCGCTCACTGGTTGTTAAAATGCTCCAAAATGTGGTTTTGAAAGGCAACGCCCTCTAACTTAGCCATCTGGCTGCACAACAGCAAAGGAAACGGTGACCCATATGAAAGATTTTGCTGGAGAACTGCTGAGTAGCATCTGCTCGCTGTGAAAATGCCTTGGGTCCTTCACATGACATGACAAATTACACTGGGCAGTTTACATTTAATTATCCACTTCAGTGCTCACCTCCATGAAGAGTTATGAACTCCATACTCAGGGAAAGGGGGAAACACATCTTACGTTATCTTCAACAATTAGTTTGACATATATCTTTCTATATGGACTATTTCAAACTTGACCGAAAGCAAGTACTATGTGTCATTAATGTCTCGTAGCCTATTTTGAACCTATATTGAACTTTCTGTTGAGCAGGTTGGTAGATATTAACACTAATGGATATCACACATAGTGGGCAATTTGGTAGAATGTATTTAAACTGGTTTGATGGTGATAAACTGTCAGCATTTTCTGGTGTGGTTAGTAGTTTGCCAGATGGGCAGACGTGTTTCCTTGGAATCACAGCTGTCGGTGTTTGCGGAGAAGAACAGAATCATTCAACAGTTGTCAGCCACCATGACAGAAGTGTTCCTAAGATAACCGAGGGATTTGTAAAGAGGAATGTATCTTTTTTTTAAACAGAGTAAATAACTGTCTTCCAACACAGTCTGATAAAATTTCATGAAATGAGCCCGACCTCTGAAACACAGATTATGTGTTGTGGACACAAATCATGTGAAGACATAAAGCTAATTTCATTTTGCTCGCTCAGGTATGGCTGTTAAAATCTATCTATCTATCTATCTATCTATCTATCTATCTATCTATCTATCTATCTATCTATCTAGCTGGCCAGCTGGCTAGGTTAAGGTTACGCAACTAACTATAGCTGTACAGACTTATTTCCCTCTATTTACAACATGTCAGATCTTGTCCATTGGTAGTAGCTTTGTGGGAGAAGATCACCTTTGGTTTAATGTTAATACGCTAAATAATTGTAACGTTGTAATGATGGTAATGTCTGTAATTGGTCAAATTCTGCTAAATTCACCTACAATGAAAAAGGCCAGTAAGACAGAGCATCTGACAAGAAAATATCCTGATTTACTGATGCAGTTATGTAAGTTATGTAACTGGAATTCACCCCAAAAATTAAAATTAGTGTATAAAATCGGTTACCCACTGAAAACAAGCTGAGCATCTACATTTGAATTATATGCATGACATTCTACATGTTTTCTTAGCATAAGATATAGCTCATTATGTTGTGTACTGTATGTCATAATGTTCTGTGTCTCTAAGGGAAGTTATGAGACTAAAACCCTCCATTAGCATCACATGCATAGTGCCATCATTTGGCCTGATGTAAATATAGTACATTTAGCACAGACCACCTTGTATTCATTTCAGTCATAACAGATTTTTTCCGAGGATAAAACGTAATTCCTGACCACCATAAAGGTCATTACTTTGGACTACATAGCTGGAGTACATGAAAGGATTCAGAGAGCGTACAGTACAGCTGGCTGTTAGACCAAAAGACAGAAGGTGAGTCACAGCAGGCGCTACGACCGTTGCCCGGGATTTAGGTCAGCTGAATATCTCCAGGTGTCATGGGTCCTTCCCCCGAGGACACGGCGTAGCCCTGTATCTGGACCAAGGTTAGCAACAATGGCCCCGGGGGCTTGAAGGGACATTCATTCTTAATGTAAACTAACTCATCTATAGATGCGGGCAGGAGGTGACGAGTGGTGTACTTGACTCTGCATTCAGTGCTGTAAGTGATCTGGTGTAGCTGGTCCTTTTATGTGCCTTGTTTATAATTCATCCCTATAGTTCGGTGGTGAGGAGACAAACAACTGTAGCTTTTATCCATCTAAAGCTGATCCTTGTTGAACAGCGCAGAGGCTGCAGAGTGCTAAAGCAACAGTATTTACTGGGTCCCAGGAGTGAGAGCCAGAAACATCCTGATGAAACAGGATAAAAGAATAAAGTCAGAATGGAGACAATGTTGTGGTTTATAGGCTTTTTTTTACTGGGGTGCATAGCAAATATTTATTTCGTACTTAAATAAATCAAATGTGCATTTGAATGACATCATGCGCTTCGTATTCACATTCACAGATTTAATACACATGAAAGCATGAACATATAAAGTAGGACGCTTTACTGACAGTAAATATGGAGCTTTATTTCTCCAACGAAAAAAAGTTATAAACAACATTTATTATGCTGTAGAACTATCTTGGAAGGTTGGTATTTGGGTTGCTAGTGATGGGAATTTAAAGTACAATTTATTTTTGGACCGTTAAAGGGATAAATGATAACAGAAAACATTGAGAGGTTCATTTTTTATAAAAAGTGTGATCCCTATTGTTACTATGAAAGGAATACACCAACTTTCTGCCAAATACTGTAAGCTCTTTGATCAACTAACCATCATGCGACAAAAAAGACTGGCAGCAGTTGCGTGTAATGTCCAGTGTTTAGTGCACTATGGTGCTTTTTCAGATAGTCCTAATCTAGGGTGCATGTTTTTCATAAGATATCACACACGAATGGTTGTAGGAGAACACATTGATCTCCTAGTCACATAACAATACATTTATGAAAGCGATTATTAGCCAAAAAGAAGTGTATTCTTTAATTCTTTATGATCCATATTTCCATAGTCATCTTATGTGGTTCTCTTGTGGAAGTGCTATGAGATGTCTCATGAGATGTCCAGATACTAGACAGCGTTGTTCGTGAACTTAGATACCATTAATGACATTTGACCAGTTAAACTGACCCATATGGAAAATACCAATCTATATTAATGTGTTCTACTCCAATATATATTAATGTAGGGTATCAGTTTTGTAGGTATGTGGGTAGACATTTCATCAACATTCTTCTGGCATGAAATGAAACTCTCATTAATTATTCATCATCCTTTCAGTAATTGAAATGCGACGATAAATGCTGACTCAGAAATGTAAAGCCTAAAATACTGTAGATAAATAAGAGGGACAATATTAGGTTTTTCTCTTAATCTATTTATTTGGGGCGTGATTACAAATATGCTTAATAAATCAATGCAAATTACAAAAACAACCTCTATGCAAGAGTTATCCTAAATGTTATATTGTAGGCGGCCTATTTTTTACTGTACAGGATTCACCATTTCATCACATGGTATATTAGTGACTGTAGGCTCTAGCTATGGCAGAGCACAGCACAAGTGTCATGACTATTCAGCTGCTCGGAGTAAACATGTCAGTTCCAGTGTGGGTTAGAAGTATGATAGCTTATTTCTTGCATGGTGAAGGCATGGTCAGTTCACCTTCACTCACTGAATGTATAATAGAGGATAGGGGCCTCTGGAAATTAACTGGTTTTGGTCGGCAGATATGGATGAGATTCCGGTCAGAGAATCGGGTCAGAGAGAACGCACAGGTTGATGGAATTTATTCCAGGAAATCAAGGGGACATGTATGTGGTATCGTGTTATTTCACGCACAAACAAAGGGAACAATGTAGAGGAAAAATGTCCGGAGTTGCTCCTCAACTCAGTGTCTGCCAAACTGAAAGTAATGCGGATGCTTGAGACATCTGCCGTCATCGCTATGGGGATCGGCAGACTCTCACACAAAACATTGCAGCAGTACATTTCGGGCTTATTTTGCTCTAACATGAAAATGGCCATTGTACATTTCACTCGTTGTGGGACTCATCCCATCAACCTGTCGTTACTCACGACCATAAATTGTTTTAAGTGAGAAGTTTACCTCAGCCAAATGCTACAAGAAAAAAAAACAGGAAATTCAAATAACCCCCTGAAAGACAATCTTTGTCTCTTCAGCTCTGAGCCAAGGATTTCCATTGATCATGCTCTTCCCTCTTAGAGCCTAATTTGGCATAATTCAGGAAAATCTTTAATGCAATGATTAGACAAGGCAGTTTTGATTACGATCAAGTATTCACCCAGGCCATGGAATCAGCAATGTTAAATTGCTACTACAGATACTGATATAATTTACTTAATTAATAGACAATAGCTTTTCAGTCTCATATCCTCTGAGATCTATTTAGTCAACACATTAATGACAATTAAATGACAGATAAACTTGTTATCTTTTGTTTGTGTGGTCTCAAGTGAGATTAAAGTGGAATAATGTGAAATGGGAGAGAGGGAGGGAGATAGAGCTGGAAATAGAGATAGAGATAAAGAGACTCACAATTCCATGGGATGTGTTGTTGTAAGGAACATGAATTGCAAAGGTTCTGGTACATTGCAAGCATAAAAGGTACATTATCCAATAGTATTTATCATGCACGTGGTGCTGTGAGAGTTCTGGGAAACAGGTTCCCAGGTTTTTAATTTGCTGTATCTCATTTGACTTCACTTTGTACTTTAAAAAAGTTTGTGTGCCCTCATTCTCTTACATAAATCTGAAAGTGATGCCTCATCTGGAATGAATTTAGAATAGAACCTTTAGAATATTAGCATTTCAACAAATTCACACTCTTGTGGCACAGCTCATTACTGTTAAGCAAGTACACATCAAATTGGTATTATTAATAATACTTTCCTGTTACGTCCAGTTTCTGTAAAAAGTCAGATCAACCAATACAACAGAATGTAGGTTAATTAGGTATTTAAAATGAATGTCTTCATTCATTTTGAGAGGAATTCTTAGGATGAATAGTTCATTTCAGCTCCTTATTTGATGACCTGAATGCTTGTTGAATAAGTGTGGCAGGTCGTCCCTAAAAGACTTGGTGTGCTTCTCAAACAGTGGATCAACAGAGACTGGGAGATGTCTAAGTGTAGGATGTGTGCCTCCTGCCATGGATTATACGACAAGCTCATTTCTATGCACACTCCAGTAGCACAGTTTGCCCAGCACTGAGGAAACTGAGCCAGACTCTGGGGCTGCGTATTGCAGCACCAACTGCATAACTGCAGTTTACAAAGATGGAAATCAATTGGGACTGTGGCCAAACCTTTTCACCTGCCTCTACTCAAACAGATTTCAGATGGCTAAGGTGAATATTAAATAGCAAGTCCCATTTTAGATTGTTTTGCTCATGGACACCTAAGATCTTTATAGTATCACATTATCCAGGGCATTCAGATCAATAATCAGGAAAGGCAAGAAGAAGTACTGCCTCTGGCTTTTTTGAAGAACAAAAACATCTAAATAAGTAACAAAATTGCCAAAAATGTATCTTCTCCACTAACGCAATAACACGAATAACAAACATCAAGTAAATGAAAAATCTGTGCTATTATTTTTGGTATTGACTTTTAACACAATCATTTTTTCTTTTGTTGAAAAATCAATGGGAATCTGTGGGCCGAGCTTACATTTCAATTAAAAAGAAATAAAAAAATAGCATACTTCTTAGCCCAAAGACCCCAAACTCTAATTGAAAAGATTTTGTAATTTACATTATAAATTAAAACAGAGATTCACTTCTCAGCACATCTACATAGCATGAGCTTTTAGACAATTAGCATGTTTCTGTTAGTTTAGGGCATAGAAACTTACAGAAAAGACTTTGTTTGTAACGATAGAGAACTACATTGTAGCATGTACCAACTGTTGACAGAGGGGCTGATCCACCTTAGACGGGACTAGACGCTGTTGTGCATGGTTAGGGTTTTACCTCTTGAGATGCAATTTGGGACTTTAAACTATGAGTTTAGGGTCATGATAGTAACTACTGACATTTTTTCACAGTAGCCTGTGAAGCTAGCTAGCTACCGTAGCTTTGCAGGAGATGGAACATTCCAACTACAGTAGATAGAATCCTGCCGGGTTGTGTAGTAACTCTTTTTGTCATTCATGTAAATAATACTGAATGGATTTTTGTGAAATTAAGCCAAACGAGATGTGTTGATGCCTCCTACGGCATATTTTAAAATCTAAGCCATATGCTTTTTAGATCGCTTATATGAAGTAACCTCCCATAAACTGAGGTAGGGTAAAGTCAGCTAGAGGGGTGTCATGTTAGAAATCAATGGAGAGAAAGGATTTTTCTCAATCCATTTGATATAAATAGATGACTTTTCAACCGTAGTGTTTGGGAGTTCACTATGCATTAGGATGCTGATAGAGTCCTGCAGTTCCACTGGAAAAATCAATGTGAGATTTCCAAACTAAATCCTTGTTTTGGGCAGTCATTAGTTAAACCCAACTTAAACTTGTTCCTTTTTCCACACTACTTCTATTTACTTGTATGTGTTGTTGTGTCACCCTAACATAATAAGAAGAGAAGAGCTTAGTCATAAGAAATGAATGTTGATCGCCTTTCATAATGTATGCACATCAATAATATATGAAAAATATCTTATTAGAATAGGACTGAAGCTGCTATACTGCTAACCCTAAAACCTATCTCAATAAGCATAGAGAAAATCCTAACTTTCGTTTGATCCTCCCATCACATGGCATCCAATAATGATTGCTGGTAACAAGTGAAAAAATGTTGTGGAAAAACAATTCCATCAAATCCTTAGTACAGCTCAATGAAGCCGAATGATCCCTCTCAAGCTCGACTGGATAAAGTCAAACGTCTTGGTCGCAGACATCAATCCTGTTTATCGCTGTTAGGCTGGAGGATGTTTTCTTGCTCTGCTGTTCAACACAGCCCCTCGCAGAGAAGGCTTGGACAAGGACAACCCGAAGAGCTGTTAGTCTCTAGCTCGGGGCAATACAGCTACTGCACTCACACACGCCTTTATGATGGATCTACACAATCCATCCATAGTTAGATATTCAGCAAAATGATGACTAAATCGGTGTGTCTTTCAAAATCATAGCAAAACATGTACACAAGCAACAACAGTTAGCATGTACCGTATGTCAGATGGCCAATATCGTGGATTAGGATATATTTGCAGACATTTCTTTTTTCTCTTTTTCAAAATGAAATCCTAATGCTGGGATACTGATGATCACAATGTCTGACAGAGATGACGACATTGTCCATTTGCTGCTTGGACAACCAAAGAAAATGATGCATGATCCTGCTGGTAAGCTGTTTCGACACAGGTCAGTTGAGACATGGCTGCGTGCCCTAAACTGAACCGCTCTCCAGAGGTGCAGGTGGATTATTCCAGATGTGGATGGCGAAAGCTCTTTTTACCATAGAGATTTGCCAACGCGGTATCTCATTGGGTAAGTCAAAGCAGTAAGCCAACTATTCCATGATCTGCATCAAGAGAATAGAGCCTACGGTTGTACTCCTTGTTGGTAACTGCACTACCAAGCTGTTGGATTGTGGGAAGAGAGTCCGGCGAATACTATAAAGGTTGTGAATGTATTATAGGAACTGGCGGTGCATTGTGATTGGCGATTTGAGGTTTTGATTGACCAGAATTTTTACATTTTGTAGTCGGATGTCATGGTTCAGCTCCAAGTGAAATACAATCAAGCAAGGGATGTAGTGAAAACATTCCAGGATGCACAATCACATAAACAACTGGCAAGTAAAAAATGTTGTGTCTTAATATTGCTCAAAAATGTATCGTGCTATCAGATATTTAATCACAGTATCACCCTGTCAGTGCATTCAAGGCTTTTTTTGCGCATTTTCTCATAGCTCTCACAGCCTATTCATACAAATAAGTCTTCCTCAAACTATAACTCACCACGATCTCTGTTTACATTATAACTATACATAAATGTAAACTATTTATTATCTTAAATGTGCACCTGAGAATTCTACTGACACTTTTCCATCATACCTTATGCCATGTCTGTTATCTGAACTATTCATAAACCTCAGACATTCTGCTCTCTGCTCAAAGCTTCCATTTCCTGCCGAGATTCTGGTTAAATAGAGTAAATGACAGCAAGACCCTTAAATAGTTGGATAATATTGAAGTTCCAATATCCAATAGCTCTTATCGTACAAAAAGCTCCTTATCTGGAGTAGAACTATATATTAAACCATTGCAATCTTGAATGACCCCACATTGTATCTGGACCATGGTGTACCCAAATCCAACTTAACATCTTACAGGTAACTTAAACTCTGCCCTGAGGTTACAATAGCGTTTTCACACGTTCATTACCATGGGGTGCCGGTGTGTTATTTTCCAATACAATGGAAAATATTTACAATGGTAATGGTGAAGTAGCACAGCATGGCTACTAAATAATATGTAGGAGACATTTCTTTAAATATGATGTCATTATATTACGGTTATTTCAATCGTAGAAAAAAATTCCAAACAGTACGCGCATAGGAAATAAGGTTTACAGGAATAAGGACAGTAAGACCTCTCAATGTTCATGATGGTTCCTGCTGAAAGAAAGGCCCTGCTGATGTGGATGATTGGTCTTGTGACAATGATAGATGGTGTTTCCTGGGGCCTTGCAGGACCCTGCTGTGCTGCCAGTGACACTTGGGAGTCCCTCTAAATGCCTATGCCCATGTCACAGACCTACAATGAAAGCCTAAGGGGAATGTAGGCTAGATAATCCAGTGACATACATCCCATCAAAACTTTAACAGCAGAGAGCAGTGAACAGTGACAACAGCTAGTGAGGTACAATATGTTTCCGCAGGCTGTGTCCTACAATTAGTTTTCAGTGGAGGCATATCGAAGGACAGTATCAGTGCTTTGACATATGGGTTTTATCTTTATGTACTCATACCCCATTAGAACTGGCTTTGAGTTTATCTTTCTTATGTCCAACATTGTTTCACACTATAAACTCAGTTAAATTAATTTGACTTTGGGCACTAAAACTGTTCTGCAATAGCGATGTTTTCCTTAAGCAGCTGTTTTTTAGGAAGAGCTCCCCTTATTAACTGTAAGTTGATCATGTTCAGTGGCTATAACAATCATCTTCTTGTCTTCTATAAAGTCAAGAGTCTAAGAATCAAGAGTCTAAGACGCCTATTTTAATCATAATCCAAAACCTAATTGGTACTTGGGATACAGATTTGGTATATAATGGCTTTTAATCAGAGTTTCCCATCCTTGTCTAAACCTGTAAAGACGAGGATATGCTGAAGGGGGATATTCTAAATTCATTTAGATTTCAAATAGACCTTCAGCAATGGCAGACACAATAGAGTGCAGAGTAATATGAGACCACAGAAGAAAGATGGATCTCCCAAGAAGTGAAATTTTACAATAATTGGAGTAGATATCTCTGCTCTCTATTTCAACCAGGAGCCAATCTTTGGGCAGCATTTCATTATACCGACAGGAATTGTCATCATAATGAATTCATCAATGTTGGTGAGATAAATGGCTCAACAAGAAATAGATAGGGCCATCTTCCTGATCTGATGTGGGGAATTGTCTTTTTTTTACTGTATATATCATCTTGTCAGAAAAAGGGACAGCTATTTGGACACTAGGACCATATGAACATCTCTTTCAATTTAGCATGTTTGAAATATTAATGGCAACATGATTTGACCTATTCTGGAAGCATATCCCATGCCATGACAGAGTTGGCTCATTTAGCTAGATAAGACCGTTGGCCTTATTCTGGTTCTCCATATGGCACAAGATGAGCAATAAACAGGGGAAAAGCACATGCTTTTAAAATCCCTATTCACAGCATCACACACTAGTTGACACGAGGAACGTTTCGTTTTTGCAGCCTTTACCAAAGGCAACAGCAAACAAGCCGCTGCTTCCTCCGAATTGCACAGATAAATATTACTACAGAATTATTCATATTGTACTAATGTATGTCAACAACTTTTTTTAAAGCTCCCAAGCATTATTAACAAGAAGTAGCTAATTAAAGGTTCCATTGTAATCTGCAAAGGGTGAAGTTTTGACATATTCAGATTTCAGTTTTCATCAAGTACCAGTGAGTTGGTGGGTTTACAGCAACAGGAAAAGGTTGCACAGAACACAATTCTATTTTGGTGTCTATGTGGGGGGGCATACTTGCATTCAAGTAGAACTATATGAAAGTGAAGGACAGAGTTATGAATTATGGAAGAGTGGAGAAATCCTGCTGACAACAAAAAACAGACTCCTCAAGCAAAGCTACAGTATACTGCAGCAGCATTGCTACACTGGTTCCACACGCTCTTCAGGAGCAAACATCCTCTTCATACGTGTTCAAAAGTGATGTAGCAATTAACCATATATTAATATCTTAAAAAGATCGCACACTCCCAAACCATCAATATTCAAAATAGAAATATGTCGATGTTGACGGTGCAAAACGGTGATCTGGAATGCATTGTATGGTATTGGTGTATATGTACTCTCTTTCTCTGTAACCTGTCTCACCATCCAACCTGATGTCAGATATTATAGATCTTGATGACATTGGTAGGTTCTGTTTAAATCAATGACCTGTTCTTCACGATGGAACCAAACAAGGGATTGGTTGTGAGGTGTTTCTATGTGCTGCTGTGTGCTGCAGGTTCTCCTACAAAGGCATGACAACTCTTATTTGGGGCGTGGGCTTGCTTGTTGTCAGCTGCGCACTGAGCTAAACCTGGCTCATGCTGCAGTCATCTCAGTAATTACAGTCTCTGGTTAAGCTGTGCAACACACTGTATGTTCGATCCAATTGAAGTCAATGACTTGTAATAAGCTCAGTGAGCTAGGTGTAACGTTAAGGTGGTTTCCCACAGGCAGCAGTTGCTAAGTTAAGTGCTGGAAATGCAGCTCCGAATCATCTGCTGCCCTGCGCCTTCATAATGCTGTTTGGGTACAAAGACATTAGCTTGTTATTTTTAATTGTTCTCCCCATGGTGTTCAGTGCAGCCAATTATATTGTACTCTGAGAAACATCTCTATTTGCAAAAGGTCACATTGTTCCAATTCTTGCACATATTTATCAACTAGTCATTACAGTCCTCATGTGAATTAGTCAGAAGGTGAAGCACTATCTCAAATCACTGGATGTTGGACACAGCAGTTGACAAATAATTGTGAATATTAATAGTCGTATTGTACAGTCGTATTGTCATATTAAGAACAAATTATCTGTAGCCCTGGTATTGTTGTCACCATAGGCAAGATGCAAAGACACCCCTGGAAGATCCAGTCCAAGATATTTTAAAAGAGAATCTGAACTGATATAAAGAGGATGTTGCTTCTATCTGTGATATATATATATCTTTACATGTCAGCAAAAAGCAGAAATCTAATTTGGCCAAGTTTATCTAACCATATAACACAAGCAGAGGCCAAAGTCTACTTAACATAATAATGAAACTTGAATGCTGAAGAGCACTAACAGTATTTCTGAACACTGTATTCTACATTAGGTTATTGGACTCAGAAAAAAATAAAAAAAACTCCAGTCACGAGGGGCAGGTAGGCAACCTAGTGTGGCTAATCAGCATACATATCTTGATTTTACAGGATCAAACAAACAAACACAATGTGTTCTACCAACAACCTAGATCAACTATCCAACTATCTTAAGCCTCACGCCAGGAACCTTGGTGCAATTTTTTGACTCTGCCTTCAAATTTGTTGCAGTGGTAAAATCCAGTTTCTCTCAGTTACGGGCCGTCTCAAAAATAAAACCCTTCCTCTCACACAGGGATCGGGAAAAAGTCATCCATGCATCGATTTCCTCTCGGCTTCATTACTGTAACTCCCTGTATACTGGGATCGGCCAGTCGTCCATGTCCCGCCTGCAGCTGGTCCTAAATGCTGCGGCCGGGCTTCTGACTGGTTCCAGAAAGAGAAACCATATCTTCCTTGTTTTGGCTTCCAGTTCATTATAGAATAGATTTGAAGGTCCCGCTGCTCGTTTTCAAAGCACTGAACCAGCTGGCTGCCTCCTATATCGCAGACCTTTTAATCCCCTACACTCCCGCCAGGTCTCTCAGGTCGTCTGACATGGGCCTCCTGGTCGTCCTCAGAGGTGACAGTGCTCTCGCCGTTACAGCCCCTAGACTGTGGAATAACCTTTCCTCTTCAATCAGACTCGCATCATCTGTCAATTCTTCCACGCTCGAATCCTCCTAATGGGTTTTATCCTGCTCTTTTATGTACTGGTCTCTGTATGTCTGCCTTACCTTATCTTTTCATGTATGACTTATAATGCCTGTGCAGCACTTTGGTCAACTCTGTTGTTTTTAAACGTCCTTTATAAATAAAGTTGACCCGACTTGACATGTGGCTCCTAGCCAGCTAGTTGCCCGAGGGTGCTGCTTACTGGTCCCTTTTTATCACATTATGAACAACTGTTACCAAGTATGTGCATATGTTCCCAAATAATATAAATTGTTTGTTTAGTTGTTTGTTTGTGCCACAGAACACACACACACACACACACACACACACACACACACACACACACACACAATGCAAGTATATTTGTGCCAAGAGCTGAATCACAATTTCTGCAGCAAAACCCCTCAACCCAAAGACAGACTTAGTTTAGTTTAATTCAGGTTTACTAAATCATATGGGGGCAGTTGATTTAAGGGCAAACTGAGTGCTTCATACAACGATCAAGCAACAGTCATACAAACGCATAGAAAGAGAATGAGGCATTTTACTCAACCACTGTGTTTCTACGTTAGATCCAGGATGTTCCTTTGTTTTCTGTCTGTAGAGCCTCAGGCACTAAGGAGGCTGTATGCCTATCTGTTGTCCACTTGGTACGGCAACCCAAGGCAGTGTGGGGCAGGAGACATTCTCTCCAGAACACAGACTCTGAGAGCAGAGTGAGCGGGAGCGTGCTGTCTGCATATTTCACAAGATGGTGGCTGTGCCAGAGTGCTCGTTCAGTCATTAGTGTAGAGAGTTAAAAGCTTTCGAAACACACCCTTGTGGTGAATCTCTGCAATCTGAGTGCTTTGATGCAGCGATCAGAACTCTGTCCATTAAAACTAGAGACAACAGTAAGAATATGGTGCAGTGTACTGCATTTTGCACAATAAGCGACATTCATTATAGCTAATGCGAACAAATGAAGGGGCAGGGTGATGGGTTGAAGAGGCCACCTGCATCGTTGCCTTTACAAAGCTGGGTAACAGTGACCAAATTAGTGTGACACTCGATGAGCTATTATCATTGTTATCTAATGAGGATGACCCTCTTGCCCCATCTGCTTTGCAAACATCAAAATTCATATTAACATGCAAGTCTGTGAAGATTGGTCCTCCCTGCAATTTATTCATATTAACCTTTGAACTTGAACCACCAAAGGGGCCAGAATACAAGGTCAGCCCTCATCAGCACTATTATCACTATCGCCACTACTATTGCCAGAAATCCAAAAGCTGAAAATGTGGTGGTTCACGGGTGTCTTTTTCAAGTTTCATGGACAGTATATAAATTACTTACATTAGTGTTGTATATTTAATGTGGAACTTGGCTCGCCTGAAAGTACTTCCCACCCCTGCACTCCCTCTGCCTGGGTCTAATGCAGGCAGATACTACACTACTCTAAGCTCTGTAGTCTGCAGCGTATCACAAACCCAATTCAGGGTGTTGGCATTGTTGCTGCATCCATACTTGGCAAGCCAGCTTCCTCTCTGTTTGAGAGTCTTTATGTTGGAGAAGTGCCAACACGCTGCCTCCCGTTCTTGTACTCCCGCAATTGCTCATGCTCCAAATATACATAAAGTAACGGCCAATTAATCTGCAATGTTTTTAAAAAATACATCTGCCCTGCACAGGGATAAATAACACGTTTCAAATCAAAGGGTAACATTTTTACAAAAAAGCACAATGTCTATTCAGTGTAGCCTGAATCTGGACCTGTGTGTCTTTAATACTTAGCATCAGATTTGACACTGAGAGGTAGCATTAGCCGAAAAGCCACACCCACCACACAGAGGAGACCAAAGGGAGCTTGATATAGGCAGTAGTATTTATCCGCCCACGTTCCCTGACCAACAATTTAGACTGTGAAAAGCTACCAGTAGCTTGTGGATTGTTCCATAAAATCATTATGGCAATTGGTCAGCAATTGACTGGAGATTAAAATGGCTAAACCGGTATGTTTTATTTTTCGCCTACCTATCTCCCGCTTTCCAAGGTTTTGGACAACTATAGGTGATGCATCCCCTGCCCTATTTCAGGCTTTATATATTAGTCAAATTAATTGTCATCTATGTAAACTACATGTATATGTAAAACATATATAGATTAAATGTGTGCTGCTAGGAAACAGAAACAATTGTCATCAATTCCAATCCAATCCATTTATACTAAATGATGTGGGCTAATAATCATAATTCCTCTGTATCAATCAAGAGAGGAGGTGTAAAATGTTATTTATTGGTTTAGCCATTGCCAATATTTCCCTAAGTTAAAGTACATACAAAATACATATGTTATACACCGACAAAATACAATTGTTATTTTACTTCAGGATGGAAGGCACATTCCGCGGTAAACATTTTTGTCAGTGGTAAATGAAAACATGAACACATCCAGAAACAGCCAATTTGAGGAAGTAAACCTCGGTGCAGGCAGCAAGGAGAAAAAGATGCTGAGAAATATTTTCCTCTGCAAATCATAAACGTCCTCCCTATCTGCATGCAGTGCACATACCTTCCCGATGTTACAATGCCAGGTCTTCGTACATCAAAGCAAAAAGTCCTTGGAAAACAATACATGAGGATGGAGGTGTCGGTGGGCCTCGTTGATAAGGCATGTCAGGTTGTTTGCTAAGTATAGCAAGCAAATAAATTATTATGCAATGAGCAGTCTCTTCCTCCAAGCAGAGATGCAGACTGTGCAAACTAAGTCTGA
This sequence comes from Acanthochaenus luetkenii, assembly GCA_900312575.1. Lineage (NCBI taxonomy): Eukaryota > Metazoa > Chordata > Actinopteri > Beryciformes > Stephanoberycidae > Acanthochaenus > Acanthochaenus luetkenii. The sequence goes on along the minus strand of OMOT01068119.1, from coordinate 12,254 downwards.
TGGGTAAATGGGTCAAAATTATGGCATTTCAACACATTACAAGATTATCTTGTATCTAATGATTGGTTTTGGTAAAGTATTGACATTGAAATTCATGAGACTTGACAAACTGTATTAAGTCTCAAGGCCATGTAAACTAAAGTTTAAACCATGTTATTGGTTTTAGATGGTTTTAGACGTGGCAATAATGAAATGCTTTAAATCATTTTTATTGCCATGTTTCATTTGCAAGGTTGGTTTGTAGCTTTGGTGGTACATGTCTTAGATGAATTATACTCCCCTAGTGTTTGCACAACATAGAACATAATGTAGTGAAAATTCACATTATAGAGAAAAAATATCATTAATGAGCTTACCTTGAATTACAATCAATGTTTCCTGTAGACGTACTTTCAACATACATATACTGTACACATACATACAACATACTTTCACACACCATTTTCACTAATGCTCATTTGGGAATTCAGAGACTGAAATACACCAAGCTGGTGTTATGGAAAAGAACCACAGCACCCCCTAGCCTAGTGCTGTATGAAGTAAAGACTATCAGACGACGAGGGAAACTTTATACTACTGTACTTAAGTTATTCCAAGAAATATCAGAGCAGCATCATAGCGTCTAGACCATAAGCTTCAAGTAATCAGAGCTTCATACAATATTTAGCAATAATGTGGCATTCAAAATAAGCAAACAGTTATTTTACTGTACAGATACAACTTCATCAGAACTACATATTGTATGAAGCACCAAGGGAAATATAGCAAATAACCTGCAGCACACAGTAGAGAAACAGGATATTACATCTAAGGAACCAGTGTGCTGACTAAGGAAACCTCCAAGGCGGACAGTCTCTCATGCCTCACAGCACAATCGATCCAGCGCAAAAGCACCTGGTTGAATAACCGAAGGCCAAAAATGGTATACACCTGAGAAAACACAACTCAAATTCGAAGCCTCTTTGTTAACAGAAGAATATTCACTTTTCATTTGCTCTTACTCCGATACTCACATCCGTACGCATACTCATATACAAACTCAAAGAGTACAAACACTATGTGTGGTGATTTTTGTGTGTGTGGGTATCTGCGGTACGTGCTTGTGTAACACAGTGCCAGGCTGTGGAAGGAAAAGCATGAGATCATCTGTTCGCTCAGCAATGGCACTGTGTAATGAAGGCCACCCACTGTGACTCCATTACCACAAGGAGAGGGGCACATATGAACCCTCACAGCACGCAGTCTGTGGAATCAGGTGCAACGCAACCAGGACCGCCACCTTTAATCACAATCATTTAGTGTACACCGAACCACAAATAGTATGAGAAAGCAGCAGAGGAAATAAGAACAGCTGTCACAATGGCATCACAGTAAAACTTTAGTGGTCTTCTTACCCATCAAAAAGGAAACCTGCCTATGGACTCCAAGAACAATGACCTCTTAGGTGTCATTGGGAACAAAGATATGCCCTGTCCAAGTTGATTCATGTGCTGGCCACTGTGAGTCATGGCTAGTCCCCATCCAATTACTATTCTATAATATATCAAGGGAATCACAGGTACACTGAGCAAAGTCAGAAGTGACTGGAAGACACCTGTGGGTAATGGACAGTAGAGGCAGTTGGCTCAGATCACACCGCAGATGTAATGGTTCAGTTGAAAAGGCAGTGGAGGGAGACCAGGTCGTCTGACAACTAGGTCAAAAAGAAGCTGAGCTTGATCCTTCCCCAGCTTCTATGGCTTCAATTATTTCTTTATTTTCCTTTTAATAGAAAGGCGGGAAAGGAAATATTTGTTCATCAGTGTGTTCATCAAATCAGGGCCATCGGAAACCAATCTCTCTTCTAATGGGATAAGGTTAAATCACAAGTGAATTAATATTCAGAGGAACATCTGAATTGGAATTGGTATACTGGATGTGCAGGTCAGGATACATATGTCTGTGAAAATTGCATATGTATGGTTTAAAATATATATATATTAAAAGGTCTACACAGCAAACGACAAGCTTTTCCTCCTGGTTTCAGATTTCCAAAGCACCATCTCACGGGACGGTGAACTACAGCAGGCTGTGCAATTGGTCTATCTGAAATACTCCATGGCTGAATAAGATGATCTCTACAGAGCGTCACTCATTACAAAATACTGCTCAGTAAAAATAAACAAATAAACAATATTGACACAGCCAACAGCAATAATTACATCCCATGACAACCCCAAGCCTACTGCTATGAGCTCGGGTGCACTGCGGAGGAACTTTGGCAAAGTAAGGGCACGAGGCGCCTACAGCCAGGCAGGATAGAGCTACCAATGAGAATTCAGCCCCCGAAGCCGACTTGGGCTGATGGTGAATGTTGGCATGCTTCTTATGTTGCAATGAATTCCATTAAAGACAGTATTTCTGTTGGATGCTGTAGCTGATGCCAGCAACAACAACAAAGGTTTTGCAAGTGTTGTGCATTGTATTGTGAAGCTAGATATGTGTAGGTAGCTAACAGGAATGTTTTTCTTGAATATTGTGTCTCATTAAAACGCAGTGAAAAGGGCCGACAGCCTAAACTGAATTCAAAAGTCAGGTTAGCAGCTACGTCTAATGGTAGCCTCTATCTAGACAACAGTAGCTACCCACAGAAGGGAACGAAGCCATATGCTCTTCTCCCTCCCACACTCATAATAGGCCAGGCACTGTGCTGCCGTTACTGCCTTATCTTGTTACCATGGTTTGAAAATGTGTTCATAGTTTTATTGTCTCTGACTACATGTCTCATATTTCTGGATGGGTGTTACAAGATGAGAGACTGGAAACTAGAGTATCTTCCCAGTGTGTGTCATAAAGCTCAGATCCAAATGTGGAGGTAGCCCTGGAAAGACTTTCAGTACGAAGACAGAAAACGTACCAATATAAAATCGACTTTCCCAGCATGGATGGAGACTCTCACGTCTCAGGGCTCAGTAGCCAATATGTCTGATGCTTCTATGGTGATTTATGCTTTACGTACTTTGAAGATTTCACATATTTCACTTAAGACACAGCAAAGCTTTACTTATACTATCATGAAATTCGCCAGCCAGCTAGCTGAATCTTTTGCTGAAGTGATCTGGTATATTACACATCTTATTCCATTTATGGTTATGTACCAAGTATGTATCAAGTATCCTACTGTATCCCATATCCTACTGTGGACTGTAACCAAATTCAGCTAACCCAGTTCAGTTAATAGCTTTAAACTTATATTTCTGGCCTCAAAAACTATTTTGTTTGTAGGAGATCAAAAACTCTAAAGTGTTTTTCTGTATTAGATAAACTAATTGTGAATTTGAGAGTACATTAAAGTGTTTGTCACAGCACACTGTCTACATGAAAATATTTTCTATATAAAAGTTGAGTAGATCAAGTAAACCCTGGTGTGTCATGACAATCTCCTTTGATATGCAATATGATGGCTGCCATAGAATTTTGATAATGTTGTCATGGAAACTGGCAATTGAACTTGAATAGATAGTAAGAGCTCTTCCTGTTGAAAGTGTACTGGCATGCAATTTTTTTTAACACGTTTTTTTTTCACAATGTATGAAATGCAAAAATATGTCATCCAGCCATTTGAATATCCTGGCAGATTTTAGGACAGGTTGAACTTGTGGAACCATGCAGAACCCAGTGATATCTGAACACTGTACAATACATGATTGACCAAAATACTTCTACAATTAGTAGGGCCGTGTGACATTTGCACTCCAATCCCAGTGCTCACCAGCATATTTACATACCTTACAGATACAAGGGTATCTGGGCTAGAACTCACACCACACACAATAGACACAGACATAAGTGCACGCACACACACACACACACACACACACACACGCACTCACGCACACACACATATATTGTGCTGTTGTATAAAAGTTGAAGTTGTGCTATATCGTGGCTATGTTATTGCTTAAATAAAATGCTTAATCAACTAAATGGAGGAATGACGACTTGAGTGACTTCAAACAATATATTACTAGTAGACTCATATTTAAAGAAAATAGAGTGATATCTCTCACATCAAATGTTATGGTCATTTGGGCTGCAATCCATTTAGAAACGGCTCTCTGTCAACGTTGTTGTTTTTGTTTTGTGTTTTCCACTGTGGTATGACCTTCAAAATTGCTTTTTGACGTAAAGCTTCTGCTGCATCAGACCGGTAAAATAAGTTTATTCAGTAAAGAACAGGGTTTCAAAAGTTGTTCAAAAGGGCATAATGATATGACCTCAAGGTAAGATTACCGTAAGGCCCATACAAAAAAGGCATTTTACCCCAAAATACAACTGGACACTAATTTGCCCCAAAATTAGCTATAATTGATCATCCCAAAGTTTTAAAGTATTTAACTCGGTAACTCTCAAAAACAAAACAACACTGTGTGAGACTGTTTACAGCTCTGCATATGTGAGATGATGCACATAATGTGTCAGGCACAGTACTCCTTTCTTCTCAAACTCATTAGAGTATTAATCCAAACATACATCATGTTAACTATTTCATATACTATGATTAAGGTTATATTCACCCACAGACTGTTTTGGTGCTCAACACACTTGCCTCATACTCAACCATATTCTTCAGGAACCTGAAATCACAGTAATGTGTGACACAGCAGGTATTTGATGGCACTGTAAAAACAGAATATCATTGCTTAAGGCAAGGTGACAGGAATAATAATCTGCCATCCTTTATGTTTAATATTTAAATCCCAGAGGTAAAAAGAGAAGAATGGCGGTGTCCTTGTTTCAAGCGCCCTTCCTACTCTATCAACCCAACCCAATCCAGAGCAATCAGTCAATAGCAACGAGCAACCAGCAATCACACGTCAAGTTTTATTTTTAAAGGCTATGATTAACAGACAACATTTTGGAACAATTTGGATATAAAATTGTCAGCAGTAGTGATCCAAATTACTTTTGGTTGTACTTGTGTTTCTTATAGTCCATTGATATACAGTACATTACACATTTTGTCCTATTCCCCTATCGGTGCATTACCCGTCTCCATGACCTCAAAATACATATGCATCATCTTTTCATTTTCATTCATCCTGTGCCGTGTGACTATTTGATAAACAATATAAATTAGGAATTTATTAACAGCTGCATGAACACAGTTTTTTTTTCCTTTGTGTGAAGCGGTAAATCACTTTGTACATATCTTCTTCTTTTCCAAATGATGGGAATGCATGCTTTGAAATTCTGTTGTAGGGCATTTGGAAAATTGCAGGATAATATATGCATTTGTATTAAACAGTCTTACTCCACATGTGACAGAGTTTACCCTAAAGCTCTGCAGCATGCAGTTAAGAAGAGTGGAAAAGGTCACATAACTCAGAGGCAGAATAAGTGCTGGTACCTGTAAATGTTGATTAATCTCTATAACGCTCAACAAATTTATGAAGTATAATATTTTACGTTTATTACCTTAAAGATTACCTTAAGGCATTTACGTTTCCAGCCAATTTCAAGAGAGATGGCATTTGGCTTCTGAGTCAGTAATTAATTTATGTAATGTTTTTCCATGACATTTTGGTAATCTCAGTCTATATTGATTGAAACAACTTTTCTGGTCTCATTTTCATATTTGACATTCTGGGCTGGAAGTTGTTAAAATGTCAATTAGTTGGGTTTGTTTTTACATTCCCAACGCTTGTCAGACTTGACTGGTGACAGTATTACCCAACATAAATATTATATGACTCATGGTATTTAACTAAAAGTTAAACATATTTTTTGCAATGGCCATGATGAGCAGCTCACGATGCATGTATAAATGTGCTAAAGTCCCATTGTCACCACTTCAATATTAACCTACTCCATATGATGTTGTGTAAACCACATACTGTAGCAGCACAGCCTGTTTAGTGAACACACTCTGTGTGCTTGAGCTCATAATTCAGCTAGCGAGATCTTGTACAACAATCTAATTATATCTATATTCAAGAGGGATCCGAGTATTTCTCAGTGGGCTCCATGCAGCTGACTGTGTGTGTATAACTGTAGGCTTGATTAACAAGTTGTTGAGTCAGCACATAGTAAAGTGCTTCAAGCACACAGATTTTCTAACCTACATCAAGGTACTAAAAAGTACCAGAAATTACAACTACTACGACCAGTATTTGGTAACCAAAAGGTCAAAGCAAATACATTTGGCTGCAATCCTTCAATCTTTCCAAGTTAAACTTGCTGTTGTTAAAGTATTATCGATCTTAGTGTCACTAAAACTTCCTTCAGTTTCCTTGAAAACGTATAATCTCTCTTTAATTGCTTTGAAATAATGGAAACAGTCCTGTTTGGATCAAATAGTATGTGAACTGATCTCTGTTTGAGATGTTTTGTCATTACGTTAAACACTTAAGTTAAGTTAAGTTAAACACTTAATGACAAAACTAAATCTCATACACTGAACAATTACATTTCAATGCAGGGCAGTAAAGAGTTTTGATTATCCTTCTGTTTCCCTATTTATGGTTTAATGGGTGAAGACCACCCTGATAATGAGATTTTAAGACAAGGTAATAACTCCACAGTGGCTGTTTAAAAAAAGATTTTTTTAAAGCATATATTGCTAATTCTTACTTTTTTGATTGAAATACACTACACTGGATATATATTCATTTTGGGACTATTCTTTTAAGGTGACCCAATTTAGAGAGTAAGAGAAGTGAAACATATGTTTCATATAAAAACTCTACTATACTAACAACAGTAGACTTGGCACATTAGAGTAAGATAGGGACTGATGAGAATAGTTTGCAAGGTCATATAGATAAATGCTTGCTTTACTCTGTTATATATTTTGATAAAAAAACCACTGTAGGTCAATAGCTCTATATCTAATGAAGATTTCTAAAGCTACAGGAAATATGGCCGATGCTACAAGCAAAAGGGCAGCTCGTTAATCTAGTCAGTGGGGGAGCAAACCAAATTCGAGGACTTAAGTGTCTTTCACCGGGATAGGCATAGGCAATATAATATGTCATATCTTAAGGTCAGGCAGGTGCTTCATACTGATGTATTCATCTAAAAATTGATCCTGAAATTACTTAAAACTGACTACTGACAAGACTGTTATTTGTAGAGCTTGTACTAGGGGCAAAATGAGTATAGGGCATTGAGAATCTTTTTAATCCAATAAACCACAGAGAAAGCGAGACTTCTGAACATTTGTATTTTTTATGAATCCTACTGTAAACAAACTAAGGTGTAAGTAAGGTGTAAGACAAGCCAGTGACCTTTATGACCCTAACCCTAACAGAACCATGTCAGGGTTTGTGCCCATAAATACAATTGTGCTCAACTTTTATTTAAATCGGTGACAGCACAGACACCATTTTCACCTTATGAACCTCCAATTTGTCAATTTAATCAACCAATCAATCAATCAATCAATCAATCAATCAATCAATCAATCAATCAATCAATTAATCAATCAACCATTCTTTATAAAGCATGTTTTGTGCACACAAATGCAAATACCACCTGCTCTTATTGAAAATGTTGACCGGCAGTTCCAGAGCCTGGGGCTGTGGGAACTGAAAGCAGCGTCCCCATAAGTCTTTGTCCTGCCTATAGGTAGAACTAAAAGAGAGGGATCGGAGGATCTGAGGGTTCTTCCAGGGACATATTTACTGAGCAGATCCTTAATATAATCAAGGGCGAGTCCGTGAACGGATTTCTACAATAATCTTAGAATTGATTCTAAAAATTAATTGGTCACCAGTGTAGGGACTTTAAAACAGGAGTAATACGCGCTCTCTCCCTTGTTCTAGTTAAAACTGTGGCAGCAGCATTTTGTCCTATAGTGTTTTTGGGAAGTCCAGATAAAAAAAGCATGCATTGATTTCTCTGTATCATCATCAAGGTCTGACCTTGGTAATATGTTTCAGGTGATAAAAGGCAATACTTCTTGTCTTTAGTTTGAAACTGTTTCTTTTTCAATCAAATGAATGCAAGGCTCTTGTAATTGACCCGGTCTGTATCTGTGTCTGTATCCACTTTGCTAATATTTTTTTTTACCTCTTGTCACCTAAAACATACTGTAACTAGGTTTACTGTGCACCAGGAATATCCAAGGTAGGAACATCTTCCATTTTGTGATGCTTCCATTTCATGTAAGGTTTCAAATAAAATAAAATGAAAAAAATGAAAAAATGTTCAAGGGTAATAATGAAATTCAGGAGTAAAAGATGGGATGTCACGCCAAATTGCAGTGCCAAGGGTACATTTCCTGGTTCAGAACGGTCAAGGAAAAGGATTATGAAGGGAAGGTCACCAGGTCGCCTTGGATTGGCTGGGAAGATCTGGGCATGAGGAAGTGAATGACTAACACAATTGTGCTGAAGCAAGGCACTTAACCCCTTAACGTACTTATACTGTTGCTCAGCAACCACCAGTACGAGACTGATTGCACTGCAGCTCCCTGGTGTGAATGTGTCTGACTGTACCGTAAGACCGTTGCTAAAAACATCATACAGGAGCTCTCTCTGTGTCTCTCTCCCTCCCCCTCCTCTCTCTCTGCCTCCCCCCTCTCTCTCTCTCTGCCTCCCCCTCTCTCTTTCTCTCTCTGTGTGTGTCTCTCTCTGCCTCCCCTCTCTCTCTCTCGCTGTGTCTCTCTCTCCCTCTCCCTGCCTCCCTCTCTCTCTGCCTCCCCTTTCCTC